>CAMOHE010056377.1:0-24222 GCA_946598075.1 Artocarpus hirsutus | reverse complement strand
ATTATGTCCGACAATCTAATGTGACAAATTGATACATTGCCACATTTGTCAGCTAAACCCTTTTTTTTTTTTTTTTTTTCTTTCAAGTGGCTAGCTACAAATATTAATAAAAATAACTTTAGTGTCGAAAACAATTTTTAAAGGGAAGAGCTGTATATAAGGCAACCTGTCCACCGCAGAAAGGCCCAGCTCCAACACCATTATTAGTGGAAGTAGCTGCAGCTGCCACCAGTGGAGGTACACATTCCAAAACAACCCAAAACATCCTGCTTCCTGCAATGCTAGTGCGTTTTAACAGACCATAGAGGTAATGGAGTGATAAAGGAATAAAATGACACAGCTAATGAGATTCATAAAAGCAAAATAAAAATAAAAATTAGGAATATTTGTTCCTTTCAGAAATATAGAAATATTTACCAATTTAATTACTGAAGTATCATTTATTAAATATCATCACTTTATTATAACTAAAACTGGCATTTAAGCGCTCCCAAGTCCCAACCCAAATGCATGACGCTCCCCACACCAACTTGAAAAACTTGAAGTTATGAAGGATGTGAACTCTATATAATGACTCACGTGATAGTATTTTAGCAACGATATAATATATTTCAGATATCATATATAATCACTCACTGTTATGTGAAGCAACCTAACAAGACAACCTGGTTGCAATCATGTCATAACTCCAATTTTTTTTTTTTTTTTTTTTTTTTTTTTGTTTTTGTTTTTGTTTTTACCTTCAAGTTACGTGAGCTAACTATTAACTAGCTAATACACAGTCAAGCAATAATGATATTCAGAATTGTACCATTTTTTTAAGTTATTTTGTTCGTGGCCTACTACAAAATTTTCTTCTCTCTCTCTCCCTCTGTTTTTTTTTTTTTTCAAAAGCCAATTGATGAATTTTTAGGAAAAAAAAAAAAAGGCAAAAAGCCAATTACTCAACTGTACGTACATTACAAAAAAACTAAATTTTTAGTTACAATAAATCTTTGCAAAACTTTTAGTTACAATAAAATGTTGTGACTAATATATAATTAGTTACAAAATTTAGTTTAATTTTATTGTGACTAAAATTTTTAGCTACAAAGTTTTTAGTCATAAAATATTTCTGTGACTAAAAATTTTATAACTAAAAATTTTAATCACAATAAAAATTAAACAAAAATTTATGATTAAATATTGTTATAATTAAAAATTTTGTTAAATCCTATTGTAACCAAAGGTTTAATCTTTTTTATTTTTTTGGTAGTGATATGTCCACTGTCCTATGACTTATATCAGGTACCCGAGTAAAGCAGAAGTGGTAGGAGCCAAGGGCCAGGTCCCCATCCAAAAGAGTTCAGTTAGCCCCACGAGCCATGTACACCCATGGCAGCAGAGACGTCCCCCACCAAGCAGACATGTTAACACCAGCCGTTTGGCGATGTCTAGTCGTACGCTGACACCAACGTGATGGGGTCTGCTATTTTTACTTGGTAACAATTGCACCACAGCACATATGTTTACAGGACAGTTTGAGAGAAAAATTTCAACGCTGTATTTTAAACTGTATATTATGACGCATTATACTATTTAAACTACTTTTTTAAATATTCTCAACAATTTTTTTCTAAATATTTTAAAAAGTATAATTATGTAGATTATTTTAAAAATAGTCTGATTTTTATTGTCAATTGCACTTTAGTCTTTAACATTTAAAATGTCCCAAACTTAATTCTTGAACTATTAAATTATTTTAGTTTTAGTTATTTTCCTCAGTTGTGTGTTCAAAACAAACAAAATATGAATACTATTTAGTTTACAGTGTTTTTCTCAATTTTTATGCCAGAAGCACGTGTTTATTCTATATTCTATTATGAATGTTATATTTTGTCAACATTGTTGGCAAATTTTATCCCTTTTTTTTCATTTATTAGATGATAATTAATAAATTAGGGATTAAGTTTGAGAAATTTTAAAAGTAAAAGGCTACAGAGGGATTGAGGATAAAGTTTACAGAGCATTTGTAAAATTAATCCTAATTATTATAATGATTTTTACGTTTCATACTATAACAATACATATATTTATCATAATGATATTGATTTTGACCTTTTTGTTTGCTATTTGTTATGTAGATGTTCCACAAATGGCCAGTCATTTTGTTTATGGCAAAAATGAAATTTAGCAAAATTATTTAGAGCATTTTAAAAAAAAGCAAATTATATAGTTATTATCATAATGACTTTCAAACTCTATACTATATAGTTATGTAGAATATTATAATGATATTAAATTTTGCTATTCCCCCATGATTACAACTCCCATTCACTTTGCTCATGCTGTGAGGAAACATTGGAGTAGAAGAGAGCTTCATTTTTTTTTTCTTTTTTTTTGTGTTACAATATTGACTTCTAGCAATTGTCTCATGTTCCCATTTATATCCAACATATCCCTAATAATAAGGTGCCAAATCGTTGTATTCTCTTAAAACTCCAAGCCGTTGTGAGAAAAATGAATCTCTTTTTCTCATTGACAAATGTGCATTTTTTTTTATTTGTAGTACGAAAAATGAGTTGGATTACAAACCGAAATGTGTGATGGAGATGATAGTATCTATTTTTTTATTATTATTATTTTTTTTTTCAAAGGTTGGAAGAACAATAATTGAGCCACCCGATTCCAGAAGTTTGTCTGCGGTAGAGATCATTGATCAATATAAGTTCCAACCTCTTTTGTCTTCAACGGTATTGTTCTGTGAAAGACAATCTACTTACTATTTTGTGTGTTTCATTTTTCTTTTTCTCGGACAACGTTGGCTTTTTCTTTTTGACTTCTCTAAGAAAAGATTGATCACATTACAAATACAGATGCTCTGGTGTGTTGCTAATGTATCATAAATGATTTTGGCAGGTTTTTTTTCTTTAGAGCTTTTGCTGGCCGTCGGCCACGTGCCTTACATGAGTAATATTTTGTTGTGGATTCCATACTTTTTCCCCCTCTTGTAAGGGGTAGGGACAGAGAAAGTGATTTTTAGGGGATTGATTTAAATATAAGTTTTCAACTAAATTAATACTGTGAAAATATTAAAAAAAGTCATAATTTTTTTTACAATTTATTTCTTAATTTTTCTTTTATTTTTTTGAGGAAATTTTTGCTTATATATACATTTTGATTTTTTCTAATTGCACTATTGCACTATGAATTTTTTCTTTTTTACATAATATACCTTTTAAATCATGGTAAGATGCACCTTAAACTTTAAAATTATTAACAATTGAGTCCATTAACTACTTTAATTTTCATTCAGAACTCTTTTTCATGTGTTAAGCTTCAATTTTTTTCCTTAATTTGAGATCTACCCTTAAAAAAACTAATGTACAAATCTTGTGAGCAAAATAATCCATTACTGTTAATGCTCTTGAGCTTTGGACTTCAATTGCTGATAATTTTAAAATTCAAGGTGCATTTGACTAAGATTGAAAGTTTTACGTGCATTATAAAAATAGTGAATGATTTGAGGTGCAACAGTGTAATTTACTCTAATTTTTTCTTTAGAAGTATTGTATACCATCTTTATTATTATTACTAGGCAGGAGCACGTCCTGCAGGGATTCATTAATCTTTGGTAATTAACTAATATTTGTAAAATGTAAGTATGTTTTATTCATTTTCAATATTAAATATGGTTAACTAAGTTAATCACTTCATTTTAAATTATAAATCTATAATTGTTAGAACCTCTATATTGTAAATACATCATATTTTAACATTTCAAATTATTTTGTACCTAAGTAGTAGACGATCAGTTCAATTTAAATGAGCTGTACTAAAAGAAAATATTTGTTTGTTTGATTGACTTAAAAAAAATTATTTATTTGATTGAGTTTAAAATATAAGAAATGTCATACGTACTATTGGAAGAGGATGATATTCTAATTGGTTTATCAAACGACCATATTTACCAAGTATTATGAGAGCAATGCTAAGTTGATTTTATAATTAAGCTTCTTCTTTCCGTGATTGATAAATTTTTCATCTTATATTTTCTGTAAAGTTTTTCTCCCACTTTTCTCTGGAAGTAATTCTCTAAATTTTCTTTATATTTATCTCTATTGTACTCTTAAACTCCTCTTCAATTTCTCTCTAATGTATCTCCTTATTCTCTCTTGTTGCTTTTTGTTTCTTCCTCTCTCTATCTCTCTATCTTTGGCTTCTTTCTTGACTTTGTTAATTACCTATAATTCTTTTTTTAACTCTCTTTTTGCTCTTTATTAAAAGTGTGAGTTAAACATTGAAAAATCCGATTTAAATTTATCAAGTAAATTTCACGTGAAGAATTATGTTTATCGCTTTTTTTTTTCTTTTAATGAACATTAGTATTTGGACCATTGTTATTATAAAATAGTGAATTTGTTGCTAATTAATTTAAATTAAATGTTATTAACCACATTATTATTCTCTAAAATTTTTATAGAGATCAATGAAGTCAATGTAGTTTTAAACATATAAATTATTGAGAGCCTATGTTGACAAGAAGAAATATTTATTATTTATATTTAAAATAAATTAGATTACTTGTTAAAAAATGTAAAATAAAAATCCATATACAAAATCAAAACAAAAAAACGAAACTTATTGGTTGAATTAAATAGAAATCTATAAGCTGTATTATAGAAGCTAAAGTCAAAAAATAAGAAAAATGCTAAACTCAAAATATAAGAAAAAAAAAAAAGCTAAACTCCAAAAATAAAATGGAAAAAAAAACTCAAGAACATAAGAGAGAAATAAAACAAGTGGTGCAAGATTATATACAATGTGCACAAACTGAAGTATACAATGTGCACGATTTTTTCTGGCACAAGTAGCAAGTAGTGCACAACAAATTTCTAACGTATTTCAAGGGTTTTTCTTTTCAAGTTTTAACGTATTTACTTTTATTTTAAGGTTTAACTATTTCTCAATTTGTCCTCTTATTTTTAAAAACTACAAAAATATCTTTTAAATTTAAAAACTTGTTTCAATTTTATCCATATAAATAGCAAAACTAGGCAAAAATGACATAATTACCTTTAAACAGTTATGAAAAATATCTCAAGGAAATAAGAAACATAAAAACTCCTAAAAGAAAACATCAAGTTTCAAGAAAAAGTTCTTAAGTTTTATGACTTTTTAAATGTTAAAATAATTTTTAAAAATTTTCTCAAGAAGAAAAATGTGTTTCAAAAATAAACTCAGTCTGATTAAGGTGATATGCTTGTTTTATCTTCATATTTTTGTCCAAAAAATCTGTGAGGGATAAAATTGAAATAAGTTTTTTTCTTTTTAAATTCAAAGGATACCTTTACAGTTTATTAAAACAGAAAGATAAATTGAAAAATAGTTAAAACTAAGAGGTATAATTATGTAATTAATCCTTTAATTTTATTTAAAAAAGTCATTTAAATCCTTGAAAAAAGGGGTTAAAAAGCAATTGTATTTTAGCTTTAATTAAACTAAAACTTAGAAAAGGTCAAATAAACGCTTAGTTGAAGAACAAAAAACACAAGAGGCATTCCCTTCTCTATATGATAGAACTATTTTCATTTGAGTTCTTAATTTGCAATAATTGATACATCATACGAGCTAAGAAGTTTAGATAAGAGGGTATAGTTTAAAATAAAAACTAAGGTTATACACTAAAAAATTTTAAAAGAAATTTTGAAGCCAAAAACTTTTAGGATGCAAAATAAGATTAGATAGAGGACATAATAATGGTCACCAACCATGCTACATCTATGGCATAATGATAAAGATTTTTAAACTAGTGTAATATAAGTTGAGATTGATTCTTAAATAGATTTTTTCTTGCGCAAAATTTTTAAAAAATATTTTACATTTACGAAGTTATAAAACTTAAGATTTCTTTTAAAATTTAATTTTCTTAGGATGTTTTATGTATATATAAAGTATTTTTCATAATTTTTTTAAGGTTAGCAATTATGTTGTTTTGCCCTTTTTTAATGTTCATGGGATTGAAATCGTTATAAGTTTTTAAAATTCAAAAGATACCTTTATAATTTTTAAAAATAGAAGGATAAATAAAAAAATAATTAAAATTAAGAGGTACTTTAATAATATTATGATAACCCATAATTAGTAAAAAGGAAATCGTTGTAAATAGGCTAATATTTTAAGGTTTTTTTTTTTTTTTTTTTTTTTGAAGAACATATCCCATGTACCATACTAGATAATAGGCTATTTTCGTTTAAAACATTCAAGTTTTCAATTTTACCTTTAGTTAGCACTTGGGTTAGGTGGGCCCTTCTCATGGATTGGGCTAAGGTATTCTAAGTGAACTTTTGGTCTTATTTTGACCTAATTTTCTCTACAACTATTTTATCCTAATTTCTCATAGACTTAAGACTCCTAAATGGATCAACAGTCTAATCAAACTGGATAAATGAGCCTATTTACACTCATTCGACTTTCAAACCACGACCTACTTGGAGATCCCCCATAATATAGCTTAGGTCAATGTTTTGTACCTTGGCCCATATCGTAAGATTTGGTTGAACCTTAACCTTGAGAAAAAATTGGGCATCAATATCTTTCTAAGCTTTTCATCTTTCTTCTCAAGCCTTCTTTCTCTTTTTACTAACCCATTTCTCTATAGGTTTCCCCTCTCTCTCTCTCCCCCTCTATAGTCTTACGAATAACGTAGCCCTCATCCCTCTACCACGAAGCCCTCACTGCCGACACTTCGAATGTGCTCCCACCAGCACTAACTTTGCAGTGTTGAAATCTCATACTAGATGTGATCCCTTACATCTTTCTCGTCTCCTGCTATCCCTTTATTAGTGGCCACATTTTTTGGCAAAGGACGTTGTGGATCTTGCAATGATAAAATTTTGAATGAAGATGAGATCTCACATTTCTCACCTTTCTGTTTGCTCTTACGCCTTGGTAGTTTTCGTTTGAGGCTTCCCTTCACATGAATCTCGTTATTGTGAGCAAGGATGAAGATCATTAGTTACAAACCTGTAAGAGAATGAGTGGAGAGAAAGGGGGACATTGTAAGACTCGTAAGAAAATGGAGAAGGAGAGAAAAGGGGTACATGTTTTAAATTTTGCTAATTTGGGGTATTTTAGGTAATTTTGATATTAGTAAAAAATAAAATTAAAAATTAAATGTTGCTTAATAACTTAATAAAAGTTTTGCTTTATTTATTTTTATTCCTAATTGACCCACCTAATTCACTCATTCTCCTAAATAATAATAATAAAATGGAGAACGAGAGAAAGAGCAACCTTGGGTAGGCCCATTAAAATTGATGTCAGATATTTAGAACAGTAAATAACACATTAGAATAATCTAATATTTTTATGAAAAATACCTTTTATTTTGTTATTATACTTTTTTTTCTTCTCTCTTCTCTCTCTTGTCTGCTTTTAATCCCTTCGACGGGTTGCCTCTAGCACAATGTTACTTCTTCGGCGTAACTTCTTCTTTAGCACGACTTGCTCTTTAGGTGCGACATCTTCTTTCCATGTAACATCCCCCTGGCTTGATGACGTGACACTCTTCTTTCTTGTGTAACAACTTCGACACAATATTTGATGTAAATGGACAAAAGGAAATAAATGGAGCAAAACTTTGAGAAGAAAAAAAACTTTATTTGAATAAGACAAGCAAGAGGTAGTACATAAAGCTGATATCAACCACTATTTATAATAGTGTGAAAACAACAGCATTCCTACTTTTAAGGCAGTATTAACCAAAAGTTTAAATATAATTCACGTGCCTCTAAAATAGCAACAGAAAAGCAACAATTCATCATGACTCCACTACCTAAAAGTTTGACTTATTTGACATAACAAACAAAAATAAAAATAAAAATAAAAATAAAAATAAAAATGTTGTAGGATCGAGATTAATGCCAACATCCCCCCTTAATCCAGATTTGGAAAAGCAGTCATTCCCAACAACCGCTTCAACTTTGCAAAAGCTTCATATTTCAACAGTTTGGTGAGGATGTCGGCAACCTGGTTCTCAGACTTGCCATACTCTAACTCAATTACCTTTTCTTCAACTTGATGCCTCAGGAAATGAAATCGTGTGCTAATATGCTTGCTTCTTCCATGTGTAACTGGATTCTTTGCCAAATTAATGGCAGAGATATTATCAACAAGGATCTTCACTAGTTCTTCAATTGGAAAATGAATTTGACTCAATAGATTGCATAGCCAAACTGCTTGACATGCACTTGAAGCTGCAGCAACATACTCTGCTTCACAGGTTGATAGAGCAACAATTGATTGTTTCCTTGAAGACCACGAGCAAGCAGTAGTTCCGTACTTAAAGCAATAGCTAGATGTACTTCTATGATCATCTAAGTCTCCACCCCAGTCACTATCTGAATGGCCTACAAGAGCACAATTGTTAGATGAAGTGTAGAACAAACCATGATCGAAAGTGCCTTTTATGTATCGCATAATTATCTTGGCAACTTTCATGTGAGATTCGTGAGGAAATTCTAGAAATTTACTAATTAATCCAACTCCATAAGATATATCAGGACTTGTACATGTCAAATATCTTAAGCTTCCAACAATTTGTTTGAACAGAGTGGAATCAACTTGTGCTTCATGCTCTTCTTTCGACAGCTTGGTACTAACTTCCACATGAATTCTTGCTGGATTGCAGTCATGCATGTGGAACCTCCTTCAAAGTTCAGTAGCATAACTTCTTTGGCAAATAAACATCCCATCTTCCTTTTGAACAACTTCTATACTAAGAAAGTATGACATTAAGCCAAGGTCTGTCATTTCAAACTCATACATCATGGACCTCTTAAAATCTTCAATCATTCTAGGATTATTGCTCGTAAAGATTAAATCATCAACATAAAGACAGAGTAGTAGAATATCACCAAAATCATTAGTCTTCATATATAAAGCATGCTCAGAGAGGCACTTCTGAAATCCAGCTTCATGGAAGAAAGAATCAATGTGCTTGTTCCATGCTCTTGGTGCCTGTTTCAAACCATGCAAAGCTTTCGTCAATTTATACACCTTTTCTTCACTTCCCTTCTTCATGAAACCTTGTGGCTATTTAACAAAGACTTCTTCTTCAAGTGGTCTATTGAGAAATGCTAACTTTACCTTCATTTGATGGATTTTCCAATAGTTCTGTGCAGCCAAAGCGATAATAAGTATGATAGTTTCAATTCGAGCAACAGGAGAGAATACTTCTTGATAGTCATAGCCAGGTCGTTGCTCAAATCCCTTTGCCACCAATCTTGCTTTATGTCTCTCAACTTCCCTATTTGACTTTAATTTTGTCTTGAATACCCATTTCATATCAATAACCTTATGACCTTGTGGAATATCAGTGAGTTCCCATGTGTTGTTCCTTTCAATTGCTTTTAATTCTTCATTCATTGAGTCTATCCATTTCGAGTCTTGAACTGCCTCTTCAAAAGTCATTCGTTCACTATCTGTAAACATGGCAAGATGCGCTAAGTCTCCATCATCATCAATAGCATTGTTAGATGTTACCTTAAACTCTCTCAAGGTAATTGGTTGTTGGCGTTGTCTTCTTGGTCTTCCAACTTCTCTAGGAGATGACATATTAGGATTTTCTTCGACAGGAATTGATGAGACTTCTTCATTTGTGATAGGAACAACTGCCTTGGGAACTTCTTCTTCTTCTTCAAGGATAGCATGTTTCCATGAGTCATTTTGTTCTTCAACTTCCCATTTCCAAGCTTCTTCTTCGGCAAACGTCACATCTCTACTTATAATCATCTTCTTTGTCACAGGATGAATAGCTTGTACCCTCCATGAATGTAGCCAACAAAAACCATCTTCTCTACTTGATCATCTAATTTTGTCCTTGTCTCTGCTGGAACATGAACATAGGCAAAGGAGCCAAACACCTTAAGATGCTTTACGCTTGGCTTACGACCACTCCGCGCTTTTGCAAGGGTGACATATTGAACACTCCTTGTTGGTGTTCTGTTGAGTAAGTAGACAGAACATGAGACAGCTTCTGCCCAAAAAGAGTTGGACATATGCTTGGCCTTGTGCATGCTCCTCGTCATGTCCATAATGGTTTTATTCTTCCGTTTAGCAACTCCATTGTGTTGTGTAGTGTAGGAAAATGTAACTTCATGCTCTATTCCTTGTTCTTCACAATGCTCATCAAACTCATTAGAAGTAAATTCACCGCCACCATTAGTTCTTAAAACTTTAATAGAATAACTGCTTTGCCTTTCAACATGTGCTTTGAATTTCTTACAATAGCTAAAAACTTTAGATTTTCTTTGCGGAAAATAGACCCAAGATTTTCTTGTAAAATCATCAACAAAGGTAAGAAAATACATATTGTTACCATTTGAGGTAACAGTCATTGGGCCACACACATCGGAATGAATGAGCTCCAGTGGTTGTAATGCGCGTTGATTCCTTCCTGCTACAAAGGGTAATCTGCTTGTTTTTCCAAAAGTGCAAGCTTCACATAATAATTGGTTTGGATGATGTACATTAGGTAAGCCTTTCACCATATTCCCTTGAGCAAGTAGTTTCAAACTGCTAAAATTCCAATGACCAAAACGAAGGTGCCACAACCAAGACTCATCTTTTATGACAGCATTGAGGCAAGTATAAACATCATTAGCAATGTCAATCCAAAACATATGGTTCTTTGTTAAAGGAGCCTTAAGAATGAGTGTACCTGTTGTATCAATAATTGAGAGTTGATTATCATTTAAGCACATATCGTACCCTTTTTCAAGCAATTGACCCATACTTAAAAGATTGCTCTTCATATTTGGCACATAAAAATACGTCAAAAATATACTTGTGATCCCCAGTCTTTAACTTGATGAGAATCTATCCCTTTCCCATCACTAGAATGGTGCTGTCATCTGCAAACTTGACTCTCGAGCGGTATGACTCATCCAGATCAACAAAAAGCTCTTTCTTGCCACTCATATGATTAGTGCATCCAATGTCGAGGAACCATGTGTGGTGGTTTGATGATTCACTAGCTGTAGTAACCATTAGAAAGGCATGGTTTCCATCATCTTTAGCTTCTTGTGCAGAATTTTCTCTCTCATTGTTCTCCTTAGATCTGCACTCATTTGCATAATGGCCATATTTGTGGCAGTAGTAGCATTCGACATTAGACTTAGCATACCTTCCTTTACCACGTCCATGGCCCTGACCTTTGAAATTAAAATTTTGTTGGTGGCCAGAATCTGATTTTTCTTGACCATTGTGTTAGTTGCCCCTAGCACCATGATTGTTGTTGTGACCACTCCGACCTCTGTTGCTATAGTAACCACCACGTTCGCATCCTCTGCTATTAGAACCACCATTCTTCTGGTTTGAATTGGTACCTCGATTATCTTTTATGGAGTCTTGGATTTGAAATGCTTGCTCGATTGGCTTTTGGGTGTTCTTCTCGTTCATGCGTTGTTCGTGGGCTTGTAGCGTGCTCGATAACTCATCAATCGTCATATTAGACAAGTCATGTGCTTCTTCAATCGCCACCATGACGTGCTCAAAACGTGCCGTCAAAGTTCGCAGGATCTTCTCCACGTTGGTCTAGTCCTTGTACTCCTCTCCAAAGGTTTTCATTTGATTTGTCAAAGCCAGAACTCGACTTATGTAGTCAGGGACAGATTCAGACGACTCCATTTGTAGAAGTTCATAGTGACGTCTTAAAGTTTGAAGTCTCACCTTCTTCACTTTGTCTGTCCCTTGTATGATGTCATCAAAATGTCCCAAGCTTCCTTGGATGATTTGGCTCCAGTAATCTTCTCAAAGACTTCATCACTGACTCCCTGATGAATGAAATACAAGGCCTTCTTATCCTTTTTCTTACTCTCATGATGGGTATTCTGCTGTGCTTCGTTTGCATTCTGGGCAAGATCTACAACTCTAGCTTCTACAACTCCAAGCAACTCATGGTAGTCAAAAAGCACTCTCATCTGAACAGTCCATCTATTGTAATTTTTCCCATTCAAGATAGGTATGAGAATTTAGGTTGAGTTGTTCATAGCTTTGGCTCTGATGCCATTGATGTAAATGGACAAAAGGAAATAAATGGAGCAAAACTTTGAGAAGAAAAAAAACTTTATTCGAACAAGACAAGCAAGAGGCAGTACATAAAGCTGATATCAAAACACTATTTATTATAGTGTGAAAACAATTGTATTCCTACTTTTAAAGTACTACTAACTAAAAGTTTATATATAATTCACGTGCCTCTAAAATAGGAACAGAAAAGCAACAATTCATTATGACTCCACTACCTAAAAGTTTGACTTATTCAACATAATAAACAAAAAAAATAAAAAATAAAAAATAAAAATAAAAATAAAAATAAAAATAAAAATAAAAATGCTGTAGAATCGGGATTAATGTCAACAATATCTCCATGGTGTGACGTCTTGTCTCCGGTGCGATGATGGTGCGACTCTTGTCTCTGATGCGACTTAGATTCAACTCGGACGACAGTTGAGAAAGATCGGTACAACTAAGATTTGTCTTCACGGCCATGGTATGTTGAACTTGCAGCTTTGACTTCGTCGTTAGTGACACGAACGGAGACGTCAACAACTTCGATGGCAGAATAACTGTCAAATGAGCGAGAGAGAGCAACAGACAGGGGGAAAGAGGGGGAGAGAACAAACTTAGGTGGGAGGAGAAGAGAGCGAAGAGAGAGAGAGAACATGGGAGGAGAGAGAGGGAGAAAAGGCAAAGAGTTGTGTGATGGAAATAGAGAGAGAGCAGAATATGGGTGTTTATTGGTTGGTTTTCAACCGATAGTGATTGGTTTTGAGAAATATAAACTGAGCATCGACCAATTGTAAGAAAGGTTTGGTTAGTTTTTCATCAATGGTCAGTTTGTGGTGGTCAGTTTTAGACAATAGTAACCAATTAGACTGCAAATAGTAATCCATCAGTAATCTACTGGTTCCATTTTCCCCCCACAATATAATGTATTAGCTGATTTAAAACCCAACATTTTGAAAACAATAATGATAAAGTAGATAATAAAAACAGAGCAAATTAGTAAGAAAATTGAACACTTAACTATAAAGTCCAATGTTTTAAAGTTCAAATATAATATTGTGTTTAATATATGATACATATTGAAATTTATAGCTATATTTTTAAAAGAAAAAATTTGAAGCCGAACTGACTGAAAAATCTCTTTCGAAAACTAAACCGCTCACTTTATGGGTGGTCGGTTTTGCTATCGGAATCAACTTTTTGGTTTTTTTCTATTAGTCATTTTTTTTAGCCCTAGAGAGGAGAAAGAGAAAGAAAAAAGGAAGAAAAGAAAAAAATAATTGAAATTGGGGTAAAGTGGACAAAAAGTATTAAAAGTTTTAAAGAAATATGATATTTCCTAACAGATATGACTGACAGTTGCTACTAATAGCTTTATAAAATCTTAACATTTCTTATAATTTCCGTTGATAAATAAACTAAGAAAGCACGCATGCATGGATGCAGGTTAAGGCAGGCCAGGCCCAATAGCAGAAAGAGAAGCCCACGTTTCTCGCGCACTACTTTGGTATGCTAACGTCATACGTCATTTTAATTCCTTCAGCCCGGTTTCACAGCAAGATAAAGTACGGCGAATTTATTGAACTTTCATAAATGCACTTTTTAAAACCTACTTTTTATAAACACCGCATAGGTTTGAACGTGATACAACTTATAAAGCTTAAACATGCCATACAAGTGATAGCGTGACAACTTTTTTTAAGTGTGTGATAAGAATAAACATATTTTTTAAAAATTGTTGCATAACATGTGATTTTCTCATAAAAGACTTAGATTATATATAAACATCTAGAAGTCAGGGTATTTTGAAAAAAAAGCAGAGCAAGAATAAGCAAGTCCTGCTGAGTTTCTCAGCCAAAAAAAAGGAGATTCTTGCTGAATTGTATAACTGGATTAAAGTACATATGGACCAGACTAGTCAGAATCCATAAGTGGTGGCTTCAAGCATCCATCTGTCGAGCTATTAGCAGGTTCTAGATTTTAACTTTATTTATGCTTTAAAAAGAACTTGAGCTACATGCTTTGAGAAATCTTCCTTCCATTTCACGGTAACAAAATGACGAAGGCAGGAGGGCCTGATACATCTCGTCAGAATGAGAAATTTTGGATACTCTTCACATTTTAAAAAGAATTGTATGGGCTGAGAAAAAACCAAGGCGGCTAGTCATATAGAGCCTCAGCAATTTCCAAATTTGATAGCCAACTATATAACAACATTGCCTAGTGCTGGAAGAATGTCCTAACGATCTATCCCAATTCAGTCACTTCTTGGGCTGTCTACACCAGTTGGTTCTGATTTACTAATTTTCTCAGTGGCTTCCGCTGCTGCAGATGCTGCTTTGTCCAAGCCCAGTTTTTGCAACTCATTTGAGAAATCACTGACATCAGAAAGACTAATTTTATATGGGGAGTGCAAGGGGCCAGGAAATGAACCATTGGTCACTTCTTTCTTATACTCTAATAGAGCTTTGTTTACTACATCTCCGACTTTTGCATACTGCTTACAGAATTTTGGAGTAACCTGTAACAAATGAGTTTGTTTTCTTGTTGAGTAAAAAGTTTAATGCAAGAGAAGAGCAGCAAATAAGGGGTACACAGTTGTAGAATTTACTTTGGCATGATGCGGGTGTTGTAGCATTCCGAGCAGATCATGGTAAACTAGTACCTGTATCACATTGAGACAAATTGAAGACGACATGACTTAATTGAGCTTCCACAGACATTTCAGTCTTACGAACTTAATGAAGAAAAAGCACTTCAAATTTCTTATATGATGCACACGTGCAAGGATGTAGAAGAAAACTTGATTCCTAAGAGATTAACCGTTCCAAAATTACAGGTTTTGAAGACTAAAGCACATAACCCGATGAAATGCGAAGGACAAACAAAAGCATTCATTCCAAACGACGAAGCAATATAACATAATCATGATTCCTAGTGCATTCAACCATTTAAATCCATTCTTGTTTTTTATTGTCATCAATTTTCACAAGGTTCACAATGCACACTATTGGAGTTTTCAATGCATAAACTAAGGTATCAGATTTCTCACTCCATACAAGGCTTTGGATTAAAAAATTATAAGCCTCAAGTTCAAGTTAACGACACATAAAATCGAGTATCGTATGACATTCTATGAATCTAACTTCTTGAACAAAGTCAGCCTATCTAATCCTTCCAAGAGAGATTACATACGCAGTTTACAGTTTTACAGGTATCAATAAAAGAGCAATGGAAAGAGATGGCCAACTAACCTGGCCACTGCAGAAAGGCCCAGCTCCAATGCCAATAGTGGGAATCCGAAGAGCAGAAGTAGCTGCAGCTGCTACAGGTGCAGGTACACATTCTAAAACCACCGCAAAACATCCCGCTTCCTGCAAGGCCAGGGCAGTTTCCACAACCTGCACAAGAGTTAAAAAAATAACAATCAAATTCAAACTAAACCAACATTTACGCTAAATCACATAAACACGAAAAATAATAATAATAATGATATGTTGGATTTAAATCTAATATATGGGGTAATATATTAAATAAATATGAATTAAAGGCTATCAGATAATGTTGTCCAATTAAAAGTGATCAATTTGAATTTTGGGCTTTTAATACATCTTAAGTGTAAGCCTCTTACGTGTAGAGACCAAAAATATATTTACTAATTTTATGATAGACTAAATTGGTAATTAAGGATAATTGTGAGGGTTTAGCAATTATATAAAGGGGGTTGTGGTTCTCAAGTCAGTACGTACATTATTTTTTTGTTTTCCATCTACAGAGAAATTACAGAACATTCTCTAGAGGAGGATTTAAGTACCAGGTTTGGAAGATCCTCAACTAACAAACTCAAGAATCACATTCAATCAATGGATTCAGATTAGCTTCCATATCTTGTTAATATTCTTGATAATTTGACATGAATGATCTTAGGTGATGATGGCTTACATTACAATCTTATTCTAACAAGTGGTATCATAGTCTCTTTATGTTGAATCATTGGGAATCAATAATTTTACAGATGTGATTCTCATAAAAAAAATTCTCAAATTTAACAATCTATAGTTTCTTTAAGATTGTTGAATTTGAAAACAATTGTTTGAAACTTTGGTTGAATAATTTAGGCCATACATTATTGTGTTCATACTGTTATGAATATATGGATCAGTGCCTAGACTTTTGTTTTGTTTTTTTTTTTTATACGGTTATACATATATATAAGGATTTAAGTATTGTAGAGGGTGGTCGGTGGCATTCTTACTGCCACCGGCAAAGGACTCTGGCGACAGCTGTGAGACCGTGGCGGCAAGACGGAGCCGCGGCCTCTGGCTGCAGCTAAGAAAGGAGGGCAGCGGCCAATAGCCACAGCGTATTAAAAAAAAAGCAAAACAAAGGTGATTTAAGGGCTTTTGTTAGCGGTTGGCTCTACCACCTTCAGCATCGAACTTGTTTGGGGGCCGCGCCAGTGAGCAAGCGGGGCTGGAGATCAGGAAGTAGCCACCGCTACCCAAGAATTTTTTTTAAAAAAAGGGTTGATGGGATGTTCGCCAGCGGCTGGGGTTGCGACCACTGGCGTCGTCCCCTTTTGGTTGTAGCCTCGGGGAGTTGGTCGGAGAGGGAGCCATGGCCATCTGGCCACGGCAAGCTAACTGGTGGCCTGACGGCCGCCAACTCTCTCTTGGGGTCGAACGACCCCAGGGTTTCTTAGGGGTGCTCATTACATGGGCCCAAATTGGGCCCGTGATCAGTTCTAACCTAGGGACTAAACCCCTGAGTTATCGGTTATTAAAAAAAAAAAAAGATACGCAGGCCAACTAGGCCAATGACTGGACAAAGGGTAGCATACACGGGCTAGGCCTGTGACCAGCTCTCACCCAGGGGCTAAACCCCTGGGTGACCCAAAAAAGAAAAAGGAAAGGAAATAAAGGGGGGGCTGGTTTAGGATCTGGGTTAGGTCCTCCTGACCCGGTCTAGTCCCGACCCAGTTAAGTTTGACTTTGACTAGTTGACTTTGACCAGATTGACTTTGACTAGATTGACTTTGACTAAAATTTTTTATTTATTTTTATTTTTTTATTTTAATTTTGGTCCTTTTTTGGTGCAATTTTAAATTCAAATATTAGTATTATATATATATATATATTTTGAGATGAATTAATTGAAGCAACATGTCGCCAAAGTGACATCTTTTGTAGAAATTACTTTGTTTTAGAATATAAGCGGTTATGTCCATGCAATTTATGTGAATATTGACCTTCCTATAGGAAGGTAATGTTTGACAGAATTGCATGTACAGTTGTGGTAATAAACACTTGATGATTATCTGGTTTTACATGTGAACAATAAGTCGGCCCAAATGAAGATTTATTGTTTGACATGTTCTTATTGTCAGTATTTGATTACTACACCAAGATATCATTTACAAGTTAATATTTTTGTCTAAAGACTAAATATTAATGGAGTGCCTGATATCTTGAAATGGGGTTACCTTTATTTGCATTTATTATTGTTGTTATGGATACTTATGTGAGCTTGTTTTGAGTTTGTTTGTTTTGTTTTCTGTTTTAGCTACTAGTTCTACCTCTAACATTACTGCTAACATCTATTCAATTCCTTTGCTGAATGGTAGCAACTTTAAATCATGGCAAGAGAACCTCTTTATAGTTCTCGGAGTCATGAATCTCGACCTTGCGTTAAGGGTTTCTTCTTCTACACCTCTTACAGATAAGAGTTTCTCTGATGAAAAGATGGACATGGAAAGGTAGGAGAAGTCAAATAGCATGTGTATGAGATCATGAAGAAGGCCATTCTAGAAGCATTCAGGGGCACTATATCGGAAACGATAAAGACAGCCAAAGAGTTCTTTAAGGACATTGAGAAGAGATTTGCCAAAAATGAAAAGGCGAAAACTAGTACACTTGCTAGTACATTTGGTTCTTATATTTCTTCCTGCACAATTCAGTTGAAGGTGAGCTATAACTGCCAAAAGGAGACTTTGTCTCTTAATGAGCTCATCTCACTTTGTGTGCAAGAAGAGGAAAGGTTGAAGCAAGAGAAGACAGAAAGTGCTCACCTGGCTAATACTTCTAAGGACAAAGGAAAGAAAATAAAGAAGGATAAGGAAGCTATAGTTACGGCACCTCAAAAGAAACAATAAAAGAGACCAGTTGATTCGAAAGGTATGGGTTGTTTCTTCTATGGAGCTGTCGGACATAAGAACAATATTGCACCAATTATCACGCTTGGTGTGCTAGAAAAGGTATGTTTCTTAATTTGGTTTGTTCTGAGGTTAATTTAACTTTGGTACCTGAACACACTTGGTGGATGGAATCTGGTTCAATCACTCACATCAGTGTGTCTATGCGGGGATGCCTGAGATGCCAAAAGTTAAATGATTGTGAAAGATACATCTACATGGGCGATGGCAAGAAGGTTGAAGTTGAAGCAATAGAAAAATTTAGATTATTGTTAAAGACTGGATTTTATTTGGATATTGATGAAACATTTATTGTATTGTCTTTTAGACAGAATTTGATTTATATTTCTACTTTGGACAAATCTAGTTATTCTTGTTCATTTGGAAATGGAAAATTTAGTTTATTTCATGATTCAAAATTAGTTGGTTCCAGCCCTTTATCAAGTTACGATAATCTTTATTTACTTGATACAATTGCTTCATTTAATGAATCCTTGCAATTAAGTACACGAGGTATAAAAAGAAAATTAACCAATGAGAATTCAGCTACGTTATGGCATAAGAGATTGGGTCATATCTCCAGAAAGAGAATAGAGAGACTTGTATCAGACAAAATTCTTGACCCCTTAGACTTTACAGATTTTGATATTCGTGTTAATTGTATTAAAGGGGAACAAACCAATAAAAGGAGATTTGAAGTCAACAGAACTTTAGACGTCATAGAACTTATACAAACAGATATTGGTGGGCTATTCCCTATGGCTTCCTGGAATGGTCAACAATATTTTATAACTTTCATAGACGATTTTTTTAGATATGGCTACATATATTTCATTCATGAAAGTCACAGTCGTTGGATGTGTTTAAAAATTATAAGGCTAAAGTTAAAAACTAACTCAGCAAAAAGATTAAAAGTGTCAGATCTGATCGTGGTAGTGAATATTATGATAGATATGACGGTTTAGGTGAACAACGTTCAAAACCGTTTGTTAAGTTCCTAAAGGAAAGTGGTATTGTCCCACAGTACACTATGTCGGGTTTGCCCACTATGAATAGTGTTGCTGAAAGATAAAATAGGACGTTTAAGGACATGGTGAGAAGTATGATTTCTCATTTTACCTTACCAGAATCACTCTAGGGAGAAGCACTTAAGACTGCAGCATATATCCTTAACAGGATTTCAACTAAAGCAACTGTCAAAACCCTTTGCGAACTTTGGACGGGCAAGAAGCCTAAAACATTTGCATATTTGGGGATGTCCAACTGAGGCAAGGCCTTATAGGCCTAATGAAAAGAAACTAGACTCAAGGACGGTAAGTTGTTATTTTATTAGATACTCTAAAAGATCCAGGGGGTACAGGTTTTATGATCCCACAACTAAATCAATTTTTGAGACAGGAAATGCCCGGTTCTTTGAGGATGTCAAGTTTGCAGGGGGAGATATGGTAGGGACTTTGTCTTTGAAGAGGAGTATGTTGATATTCCTACAGCTGTTATTGACATTCATCATGTTCCTATTCCTGACATTGTTCAAGAAGCAAATCTAAATCAAGACAATGTCGGAGAACTTCTCGTTCCAAAAATTATTCCCGAAGAACAAACTCAACCATCTCAAGAACCTATGCCATTGAAGAGATCTACTAGAGAAAGGAGAAATGTGATGCCAGATGATTACATTGTATTTTCCCAAGAACATGAGTATGACGTTGGTGTGGTGGAAGATGATCCAATTAACTTCTGTCAAGCCATGGAAAGTTCTAGATCTCAAGAATGGATTGATGCCATGAATGAAGAGATAAAGTCTATGAAGGACAATAATGTTTGGGATCTTGTCTCATTGCCTGAAGGTACAAAACCCATTGGTTGCAAATAGATATTTAAGACCAAGAGGGATTCGAAAGGCAATGTAGATAGATATAAGGCTCGTATTGTCGCTAAAGGCTTTACACAGAAAGAATGCATCAACTATAAAGAGACTTTATCTCTGGTTTCTTCGAAAGACTCTTTTAGGATTATAATGGCATTAATGGCGCATTTTGACCTTGAGCTTTATTATATGGATATTAAGACTGCATTTCTCAATGGTGATATTGATGAAACAATCTATATGGTGCAACCGGAAAACTTTGTGTTGGGAGATACAAAGAAGATGGTTTGCAAATTAAAGAAATCCATCTATGAGCTTAAGCAAGCTTCTTGTCAGTGGTATTATAAATTTCATCAGATTATCACTTCGTTCGGTTTTGAGATGAATTTGGTCGATGATTGTATATACCACAAGTTCAGTGGGAGCAAGTATATTTTTTTAGTTTTATATATCGATGACATTTTGCTTACCAGCAACGATATAAGCTTATTGCATGAAACCAAGAGATTTCTATCAAAGCAATTTAAGATGAAAGATCTTGGTGACGCCTCTTTTGTATTGGGTATATAGATACACCAAGATTGCTCTCGGGGTATTTTAAGATTGTCACAAAAGGGCTATATCGAAAAGGTTCTCAAAAGATATAGCATGCAGGATTGTAAACCAGGTGATACCCCTGTGGCTAAGGGAGACAAGTTTAGTCTCAATCAATGCCCTAAGAATGATCTTGAGGTTAAGAAAATGCAGAAGATTCCTTATGCATCAGCAGTAGGGAGTCTGATGTATGCTCAGATTTGTACACGGCCGGATATTGCATACATTACAGGGATGTTGGGCAGGTACTTAAGCAATCTTAGAAAGGATCACTGGACAACAGCCAAACAAGTCTTAAGGTATTTATAGAGAACAAAGGACTACATACTCACGTGTTCAAGGTCGGAACAACTTGAGATCATTAGGTATACTGACTTTGATTATGCTAGATGCCAAGATAGTATAAAATCTACGTCGGGCTATGTCTACCTTCTGGCTGGAGGTGTTGTCTCTTGGAAGAGTGCTAAACAGTCTCTTATAGCATCTTCTACCATGGCGGCAGAGTTCATAGCATGTTATGAGGCATCCAATCATGAAATATTACTGTAGAATTTTGTCATGGGACTGTGTATAGTGGACAGTATTCAAAGACCACTTAAGTTATTTTGTGACAATAAGTCAGCAATTTTATATTCCAACAGCAACAGGAGCTCGACGAAGTCAAAGCATATAGAAATCAAGTTCGTGGTTGTGAAAGAAAGAATTTAGAGTGGACAGTTGTCTATAGAACACATCGGTACAAACTCTATAATTGCAGATCCACTTACTAAGGGATTGCCACCCAAAATGTTTTATGAGCACACTGCTCGTATGGGTGTCATATTATTTCAGGATATTCAGTTTTAGTAGGAGTTTATAATTTTAAATGCTTTTATGATATAAACATTTTTAGTTTTTTCAGTTTATGGATATTTTAAGATTATTTTCTGTAAAAATAAAGTTTTTGGTTTATTCATACTCTGATTTTGGTATGGTTTAATCTCACTAAGGTTTTTAGGTGGGCCAGTTGAAAATAGGCATGTTATGATCACATTGTATGAAATTTCCATGCTACACATCTATGCTTGATCTTGTCATTAGTTGTATTGGTATATGTGATCATTGATGGGTCTAGTTACGACATATATAACAAAGGTCTCTTTGGTCCTATATTGATGTGGTTAATGGACAAGATTGTTGAGTTGCATAAGGTTTTGATAGCAAAATTCAGAAGCTCATAACGTATAATTTACATTTATAAAGTTTCATATATAGCCCAAATGGGAGATTGTTAGATTTAAATCCAATATATAGGCTAACATATTAAATAAATGTGAATTAAAGGCTATCAAATAAGGTTGCTTAAGTGAAAGTGATCAATTTGGGTTTTGGGCTTTTAATACATCTTTAAGTATGAGCCTCTTATGTGTAGAGACAAAAAATATAATTACTAATTTTATGATGGGCTAAATTGATAATTAAGGATAATTGCTAGGGTTTAGCAATTATATAAAGGGGTTGTGGTCCTCAAGTCAGTAGTATTTTATTTTTCTGTTCTCTATCTATAGAGAAATTACAGAACATTCTAAAAAGAAGGATTTACGTATCAGACTTAGAAGATCCTCAACAACAGACTCAAGAATCACATTCAATCAATGGATTCAGATTAGCTTCCGCATCTTATTAATATTCTTGATGATTTGATATGGATGATATTAAATGATGATGGTTTTCATCACAATTCTTGTTCTAACATGATAATGATACAAGCAGATACCTTCACAGCGCTAGCAACATTCTTTCCATGAGACCTAAATCCCCCGAGAACACTAATGGCCTGCGGAGTGAGTCCCACGTGCCCCATCACCGCAATTCCTGCTTCTACAATAGCTTTTGCCGCACTGATTGTCGCTGGTGACCCGCCTTCCAATTTTATTGCATCCATTCCTCCCTCCTTTAAAATCCTCACTCCGGTATCAACAGCCTGCTAATCTTAGCATTTCATCACTTGACGACATGCAATTGAACACGTTTTGCTTTGAGAAATGCTAAGTAGGGCTGGCAAAATGTATTGTGTGCCGTGTTCGTGCCAACACGATTACAACACGACACGATTATACTCAACACGAACACAACACGATTAATAAACGTGCTTAAAATATAAACACAAACACGACACACCAATAACACAATTAACACGACACGATACAATTAACACGACTATTAAAACACAATTAACACAATTAATACACCTATTATAAGATTTTTTTATATAAATTTTTTTAAAAATATCGACTAATTAAAATAAAACTCTATTACTATACATTTTACTAATTTTTATTTATTATTTTAGCTCTTAAATTTTTTATTTATAATTTTCCCTATAAACTAAACTTAATGTTCAAAACGTAACTAAATTTATTTATTACTGAATGTTTAAACTCCAATAACATTATTTAAAGAGCCCACCTTGAACCAAGGCATACCAGGCTCCCAATAATATTTCACGCTTCACCACGTGAGGGAATCGTATTGCACGTTTCAACAACTGAGGGAATCGTCTTATATAGACAATAATGAGGGAGAAACTCTCATTCTTCTTCGATGTGGGACTCCAGCAAAGGAGGAATTTTAAAACCACAAAACTATAATAAATACATTACAAGCACTCATTTGATAACAAAGAGCCTTGCAGCTTGGTGGAGAACCGGCGGAGAAAATGAAATTCGCGCGAGGTGCAAGTTTCGATCCTTGCTGGTGCCAAATTATGACATTTTTTTTATTTTAATACCATAAAACAACAATAAATATATTAAAAGCTCTCATTTAACAACACAATATTCATGTAGTATAATGGTGAAGTGGCAATAAGATTTAGACTTTACACACCTCAGGTGCAAGGTTCGATCCTTGTTGGTGTAAAATTATGAATTTTTTTTTTATTTTAATACCATAAAACTACAATAAATATATTAAAAGCTCTCATTTAACAACAAATATTCATGCAGTATGGTGGTGAATTGCGGTGAGATTTAAACTTTGCACACCTCAGGTGCAAGGTTTGAATCCTTGTATTTTCAAATTTATGAAACTTTTTAATTTTTTAAGTTTAAATGTGCTATAAACGGGTTATAAACGTGTCGTGTTGACACGTTTATTGCACGTTTAATTAAACGTGTTAAAGCGTGTTAAACGTGCTAGCACGAATCCAACACGTTTATTTTCATGTTATTCGTGCCAACTCATTTATGGCCCAATTAATATACGTGCGTGCCAAACCCATTTATCTCGTGTCGTTCTCGTATCGTGTCATCGTGCCGTGTCCGAAATTGCCGGCCCTATATACAGTAGCACAAAATTTCTTATTTCCAAATAAAATTATATAGTCATATGAGAACTTTACACAATAATAATTTAACAAATTCACTGCAATAACAAATTAAATACCTAGCATTCATAAAATTTCTATAACTCTTAATATATTAATTAAATCATCACCATATTTTACAGCCCTTTACTTAACACATATATAAACTTCTTT
>CAMOHE010056375.1:37630-64709 GCA_946598075.1 Artocarpus hirsutus | reverse complement strand
CTAATCTAAAGCAGGCCCATGAGTCAGAACCAAAGCTTGGAATAGAAATCACTCAAGGAAAAGACACCATCCAGGTAAATACTCCTGCTCTTGTGTTTGATAAAAAGGAATTAGAGCTACCTATTGCAGTTCGAAAAGGTACCCGACAGTGCACACAACACCCACTCTTACATTTTGTTTCCTTTGAAAGAGTATCTCCCTCACATAAGACCTTCCTAGTCCACTTAAATTCAGTAACCATACCCAAAACAGTATCTGAGGCATTAAGCAGTGAGGAATGGAGACACGCTATGAGAGTGGAAATGGACGCACTTGAGAAGAATGGAACCTGGGAAATGGTGGAGTTGCCAAAAGGAAAAAGACCGGTAGGATGCAAATGGGTATTCTCAATAAAGTACAATTCAAATGGAACTCTCGAGCGATATGAGGCCAGGCTAGTAGCAAAGGGTTATACCCAGACCTTTGGCATCGATTATCAAGAAACTTTTGCCCCTGTAGCAAAGATGAATACAGTGAGAGTCTTGTTATCATTGGCAGCTAATCTTGACTGGACTTTGCAGCAATTTGACGCGAAGAATGCATTTCTGCATGGGGATCTCGAAGAAGAAATTTACATGGATGCTCCACCAGGATTTAGTGCCACTAAGGAGGATATAGTGTGCAAATTGAAGAAAGCATTATATGGGTTGAAGCAATCACCAAAAGCATGGTTTGGTAGATTTGCAAGAGCAATGTTAGCAATGGGCTACAAGCAAAGCCAAGGCGACCATACTCTATTCATCAAGTTCTCAGCTTTAGAAGGAGTCACAGCTCTCATAGTGTATGTAGACGACATTATTGTCACTAGCAATGATCAAGAAGAAGGAAAAAGGCTTAAAGCAAAGTTGTCCACGGAGTTTGAGACGAAGGACCTTGGTAGACAAATATTTCTTGGGACTTGAAGTTGCCCATTCAAAGGAAGGAATATTCATCTCACAACAAAAGTACGTGATCGACTTGTTAAAGGAAACAGGAAAAGCAGGATATAGACCAGCTGAAACACCCATTGAACAAAACCACAGACTTGGAGAAGCCGTTAATGATGAGCCGATAGACAGAGGAATGTACCAAAGACTTGTTGGGAAATTGATCTACCTTTCTCACACTAGACCGGACATAGCCTATACAGTCGGGGTTGCAAGCCAGTTCATGCAGAATCCAAAAGGGATCCATCTCCAAGCAGTGTATAGAATTCTACAATATCTCAAAGCGAGTCCAGTACAAGGCCTACTCTTCAAGAAAGGATCACGTATGAGCTTGGAAGTGTACACAGACTCGGACTACGCTGGATCAATCTCAAATAGGAGGTCAACTTCAGGATATTGTACCTTCCTTGGGCGGAATCTAGTTGCTTGGAGAAGTAAAAAAGAGCCAGTTGTTGCAAGATCAAGTGCAAAGGCCGAGTTTCGTGCCATGGCTTTAGGAATTTGTGAATTTCTGTGGCTAGGAATAATCCTAAAAGATCTCAGAATTTCAGTGGAGAAGCCAATGAAGTTATATTGTGACAATAAATCAGCCATCAATATTGCACACAACCCAGTACAACATGACCGTACGAAGCACATTGAAGTTGATCGGCATTTCATAAAGGAGAAGCTCGATAGTGGATTAATCTGTACTCCATTTATCTGTACCGAAGAACAATTAGCAGATATGCTAACAAAAGGCCTACCTAGTCATAAGTTTCAGAGAATTGTTAGCAAGCTGGGAATGAAAAACATCTATTCCCAGCTTGAGAGGGAGTGTTAGAGAATATGTTAGTGGGCATCATTTGTAGGATTAGTCAAATATGTATATAGCATAATTTGCGAGATTAGTCAAATATGTATATATGGCTTGTGCTGATTTGGATAGGATTTGATTTAAATTTCTTTTTCTATTTTTGGTGTATTTGAGCCTATAAAAGGCTGGCTTCTTGTACATAGAATGTGAGGAGAAAAAACTGATTCTCATTCTATTATTTCTCTTCAGTTTGTCAACTAGTTTAGTAGCCCAAAGAATTGACATTAGCCAGTTATCTCCAAGGCTTTGACAAGGTCTTTCTTGGTATGAGAAGCTGAAATGCATATGCGCACTCTTGCCAACAGCAGAGGGGTCGCTGGAAATGCTACCGTTACAACAGCAACTTGTACTACAAAGAACCATTTAGTATTAACAAATGACAAATAACATACACTCATTAAAATTAATAGAAGAGCTCTAAGTCTGATTCTCAAACACGCAAGGGGTTGGAGGTTGGACTCACATTCTGCTTTAGGCACTCTCGCGAGAAGGCAGGGATTTTGGCTGGATTGTAAAGCATAATTGGCATAACTGGAGAATCATTATCCCCCAGAACCTCAAAGCCCATTTTCTGCAGTTCTGACCTGAAGAAGTTGCTATTCTCCCGAATGTGAGCCGGTTTTTGGGCTCCTGAAACAACAACATAAGCTCCGTAATTTTTTTTTTCCTCTTGCATTATATTGTTGGACACGTAAGAATTAAAGAAAATGTGTGATTTGCCCAATTATAATTTTATCCATATACTTATTATTGGTTTATTTTTCAAATGATTATAAGCAAGTAAATTAACTACACTAAGTTTTGGTTTTAAGTTTTCCTCTCAATAATCCCTCTAACTATTGATGAATTAAAAATGATGGGGTCCAATAGAATTTTCCTTTCTTCCTAGTTCCCACCAAGTAAGCCAATAGCCAAAATGTATTTTCCATCCAGTAATCCCACTACCATCTTTCTTGCCCTTTTTTCCCTTCCTAACAATTGTGTTATACTATGTTTGGTTGAGAAGAAAAGAAGAAGGAAAGAAAAGAGTGGGAGATTTTGAAGAGAAACCAGAGTCATGGTTTGTTGGTAGGACAGAAAAGTAAGTTAATGAAAGGACCATGGGCCGCCATTTTCAATCCATCAAAAAATGAGAAATTCTTAGCGAGAAAACCCCCCAATCTTGTCCTCCTTTTTAAATCAAAACAATTATAGTTACTTTGTAGATTAGTAATTCACTAAATCACCTATTTCTTTATCCTTATCATACAAAAAGTTAAAAAAAAAAAAAAAAAGGGAAGAAAAACACCCTTCTACTTATTCATATTCTCTACTTCTCATCAAACAGAGTGTTATAGAAGATCCAAATTTAGATTGTCTAAACCAAAGCCGACATAACAAGAAGAAAGGGACCGAAAAAAAATTATGGGAAAGAGTTCAAACCTCTATTTGTACCATCCTCTCCAAGAATGACTTTTATGGACGAAATTATTTGTTGTGCAGCTGGTGGTGATATTGAAGTTGCATAAAGATGAGCAGGACAAGTGTACTTCAAGTATTTAATAAGCTCCTGTCCAAAACCAGAACTATTAATATGTGCAACTCAGTGTTCAACTGTTCATTTATTTAATACCAAATCCCTGGGCCTGAACTTCATCTAATTCATTTGGCAAGGGGAAGAATTCTTGTAAACTGCGAGTCTATGCCGGGTAAAATAATTCAAGTAATATTTTCCTCATTCGTTCATTGTGATAAATACTTTTAAATCGCTATGTCCATAATTTGGCTAGATTACACCACAAACTGTTCAACGGCATATCAGAATATCCTTGAAGATGGAGATGGCGTAAGAAGCAAACTTTGGATCCTGCAATGTAGCCACCACATGAGCCAAACGATTTTGTGAAGGTCCCCATCATGATATCTACATCAGCTGTATCCACACCCAAGAGCTCACAAACGCCTCTTCCAGTCTTCCCTACTGCACCAATGCTATGGGCCTCATCCAAATACGTATATGCCTGATACACAAGAGGAAGATGCTGAGATTAAGTAGTACAAAACTTTTTTGATAAAAAAGAAACCCATTCTTAGTGAAAGTAGATACAGATATAACAAACAGGAAGTGAGTGGCAAACTAATATTGAGAAGGGATAAAAAACAAATGCATTAAAATACAAAAAAACCTTCCAACATTCTTATCCATAACGCTTTCACTATCAAGATTAGGGCTGTTAATATAAAGAGAGTTGATTCAATAAAAGTTGGTAAACTATAGTATGAAGGAATTGGTGTTGATAAAAAACATAAAGATGTGCTCTAAGAGCCGTGAAAAGTTTTGTGTCTGAAGTCCTTCGCATTGACACCACCTGTAAACTCTATTTCACAAACAACTTGTTCTGCAGGAAAATACAAAAAAGAAACTTTAGATTCAAGCATATAATTTATGATAATTAACACGCGGTACAACCTTATATTTTTTGCAGACTGCTATAATTTCAGGAAGCTTACAAAGCTCCCCTTCCATGCTATATATTCCTTCCACAATAACGATTATCTTTTTCCATAGCCTGTGAGTCCGAGGTTGTCCTTCTGCAATTTGTTCCCTCAAAACTTCCTCCAAGTGCGCGGGCGCTGTAAGCAATATAGGAAGGAGAAATATGACGGACAACTTTCAGCTGTATAATTTCTCTTCAAATCAAACATCACATCATAAAGTTAAATTTTAATGTTATGCAATATTAAAGCTTATAGACTTACTATTGTGTTAGAAAACACGAATTGTAGCTCCAGATCCTCGTTCAAGCCTCCCTAAAAAAGATCATTGTACGACATTGAATTGCGCATAAAAGTTAAAAAGACCATGCTTACGAAGACAATTTCATTAGCCAAACAAACAAACCTTCCCCATCAGGACAGGAATGATGGCTGAATTTGTCACATATCCCATGCCAAACACTATAGCAGATGGTTTACCAACAAACTTCGCAACACACTTCTCCAATTCATTGTGTAACGCCATTGTGCCTGATGCAAAAATCATATGAGTTCAAACTCAAGTATGAATTTTCTTATGCTCCAAAAGCTTTGAGAAGTCAAAAACCCACCATCATCCACCCGGCTACTACCGGTGCTTTAAGAATATCCTTTCAACGACTCAATTACATGTGGTGTGCAGTATTCATCTGATGCAGCAAAGCCAAGGTAATTGTAAGATCCCAAGTTAAGGCACCTACTTATTTTTGTGGTTCGCCTACAATAGAAGGAACAATGAGTTAAAAAGCTCTCCAACATACCCAAGCTTCATGCAAAAAGACACAAGAACATAAGCACAATTAGTAGAACAAGGCTATGAAACTTTGACAGAAATCAAAAAATCTTACTTTAACGTCTTGTTATTATCATTGGAGTGATGTTCAACCACATCAAACCAAGCATCAGGAGCACTCGATATTGGTCGCCCGAAACAGTCCTGAAAATCTTAAACACATCACTCATACACGCAACTCATTACACCAGCTACAATGAATTTTACAGTTGCAATGTCCAACGCAAGGTCTTAAACCTTGATAGCCCACTTTATCTAAAAGCCAATAGAACTAAAGAGAGCTTAGAAAATCATTTCCTGATCAATACTAGAAAATCAAAACCCCATCACCAGACATACTCTTAAATAAAAGTCAGAAGCTTTCCCATTATAGATATGGTTGTTCTCAACTTAAGAGCTATTTTATCTAAAAGTCCAGAGAACTTGACAAAGATTAAAAAATCATTTTCTGATCAATTGTAACCGAAAAACTGAATTGCCCATCAGCAGAAACATATTCTAAAATAAAATTCAGAAGCTTTCCCATTATAGAAATGGTTGTTAGACATCTTATATCTAAATAAGTGGAGCAAATACTTGGACCCTTTCTTGTTATTGTTTGGCACCAATAAAATTCATTCATAAAACGTAGCAATTACGTCCTTTATTATTACCCTTTTTCAGAGCAAAAAGGTACATAGATTCATAATTCAGAACACCTAAAATGATTTAAAGCTCACAAAAAGGAAAAGGAAAAGGAAAAGGAAAAGGAAAAGGAAAAGGAATGAATATAATTTACCCGAATACGGAGATAGAGGCGGCGAATATAGAAATCTTCGAGTCCCAAACAAATAGGGGCGTAACCCTGCTCAAATTAATTCCAACATCACAAAAGCACACACGGAAACTAATAATAGTAGAAGAAAGGCGAGATTGTTGTGAACAAAAAATTAAAAAAAAAAGAAAAAGAAAAAGAAAGAAAGAAACCTGGAGATTGTTAGAGCTCCACCAATCGATGAATTTGCGGAAGAAATCTCTGAGTTGGCCAAAGGCAAAGAGAAGGCCGTAGCTGAAATAGGTGGTTAAGGCAGTGAAGTAGGGAATCGCAATCATTTTCTGAGGAAAATTACGACGATCCGACAGATGACGAGCTCTGTTTTTTGCAGTGTTTGAAACTAAGAAGAAGAAGAAGAAGAAGAATTTAGATCTGTGTTTGTTGTTGATTTGGTTCTTAGCAGTTGAGCAGGAGTTGTGCTTGGCGAAATATGCGAAATTCGGATCGAGTGACCCGTGGAAGTAGGAGTAGAAGAAGGGACTAAGAGACTGAGAAGGAAATGAGAGTCGGAGAAAGGTCAGCCGTCAGCCACTCGTTTGGTTACGCCAATCCGTCGTTTTAAAAAACAATAAATAAATTAATCTTTTTTTTCTCTGTTTTTAATACTAAACGACAGGACGATTTTAAACGTGGTTTTTTTGGTTTTTACTTCTTTCGCCGGATGTTCTCGTATTTAGAAATATAGTGCAGTCTTTTTTTAATTTAAATTTCAAACTAAATTTAATTTTGCCTTTGATTTAAACTACATTGTTAAACAACCTTTTTATAAATAATTCAAAGCGTTCTCAAAACTGTTAGATTGTACAAAAAAAAAAAAAAATTATTGACGGAGCTACAATTTCCTTCTTTTTTTTTTTGTACTTAAGCAAAAAAGTGTTCACTAATAAACAAGATCGTTGTGACTAAGAAAGTTCCTTTATTTTTGGGGTTAGAAATCTACATGTTGAATAAATCGGTGTTTTTTTTTTCGTGTAATTTTTTGTTGTAAAGTATAAAATTAATATTGGAAAAGAAAAAACAAGATTTAACAAAAAAAGAGATGTATTTAAAAAAATGTTGTTTCTTGTTTGCTGGTAAAGCTATTATTGTTTATAATATATCTAGAAAAGGCATGTCGTTTTTTTTACTCTTCCTGGATTAAAAAAAAATGGCATGTTGTTGATTGAGGGCAAGATGATTCATCGGTTTTTTCTATCGTTCAAGTTGTTTATTAATTGAATAAGACACTGAAAAAAAAAGCCATGTCGTTTTAATTAAAGAGAACACTAGACGTCGTTTATTTGAGGAACGTTATTCCAAGAAAACGACATTTGTTTCCGCTGTAAAGCATACAACGTGACATTGACGGGATAAAACAATTTCTGGTTCCTGTGGATAAACGACAGACATTTAAAAATAAATGAATAAAATAACTTCTTTTTTTTTTAAATGAAGGACCATTGTTCTATTTCAACATAACACACGTAGTGCCGGCCCCAAATAATAATAACAATAACAATAATAATAATAAAAAATTACAATGCGTGTCTAAATTATTATTATGAAATTAAAATCTAACACAATATTTAAAATATCTTATAAATATCTTTAATGATATAATATTTATTTTAATGATATTACATATTGTACTATATGATTACATATAAATAATTTTAATGATATCATTATGAGATATTTGTAGAATTTTTACAAATTATAGTTATTTTTTAATTCAATAAACGTAATTGGGCCAATTATCTCATCAACCCTAATAATAATAGCAATGCAAAATACATTAAGTTTAACATACCCTCTAAAAAACGACATGTGGTTGTATTGACCTACAAAGTTTACGATCTTCCCTTCAAATGAAAAAAACAACACGCAGGAGTGATAAAGACAAAAAACTCAATGCTAGTCATGAAGCCATAAAATTTAATCAGAGAGACTAATGACTTCAATAAATATTTAATCAAAATAAATAATTATTGAATAAAATTGTTAGTGTTTTAATGCCCATTCAAAAAAAGTTTTAATATCCTCAAACGTTACATGGTGACTTTATTGTTACCATCATTGAAGATTTCTTAATAAACACAAATTATCTGTCATGGATCTATTAATCATCTTTTAAGGATAATCTTTTCTTACTTTACAAAAGATTGATTTCTCTCTTTCAAAATCTATCGCACAATAGTCATTGAATTTTAGTTTAAATATTAGACCAAAAAAATCAATTTCTTGTATAACAAGTAAAGCAAAGAAGGTAGAATGTCAAAGGAAAACAAAAAACATAAAATGTTATAAACATCTAAGAATTATTTCTTATTGATAACTTTGTCCCGTCTTAACTATCTAGAGGGGTGTCTGGTAAGTGGTAGTTCGGACCATTTTCTTAGTTATAAATAGTGTAAAGCTCTCACATGCTACAGTAAAAAAAAAAAAAAAGGCTGCTAAATTGTAAGGCTCTCATATGCTACAGTAAAAACAATTATAACCATCATGTCAAACACTCTATAAAAATGCTAGTTAGACTTTAGTTTAAAGTGATAATTTTTAGGGGGATATATTTAATTTTAGCAAGAATATATGTATAGAAGTGCAAATATGAAAAAGTTGAACGGGAGAGGAGGCTACCCCTAGTCCTTATTTAACTTCATCTCTGGCAACAAGTATGTGTTTGAAAAAAGACGAGGGAAAAAAAAGTGGCTATGTAGCTTAACGTTAAGTCCACGTTCTTGACCCTAGTACTGAGGTGAAGTATAGATATAAATAACATAACTACCTAAGCACAAAAATTGTCAAAATAACACGATACAATGTGTTAATACTTTACAACATGTTGCATTTTTACGGTTTAAATTTCAATCTATGATGAACCAAACCGCACCATACTATTTTTTTAATGCGATTTCTAAAACATTTATTCGATAATTTAAAGTGTTTAATTCTTTCAACTATTTTAGCCACTATTTTGTATGATTTTATCGTGGATACATACTAGACATATATCTTATGAGGCTAAAAAGTACAAGATATAGTAATTAACTCTTTATGATTGTATCTTATCACGAGAACAGAAGATGAGTATTTTAAAAGACTGAGAATTAAAAGCAAATTATTTATATAAAGCCTGTGCTAATTTTTTTGATTGGTCTAAATTTGCTAAGACCTAAATCTAAATCTAAATAACACAATGCACACCATGCAATACTGGCATGATTATGCATTTAATTTTTTTTAAGTGGTTAAAAAAATTATTTATTTTTCTAAAAAAACCTTTAGCCACATTAAGGGGTGTTTGGCAGGTTGTTTTGGACCACTTTTTCGATTATAAACAATGTAAAACTTTTACATTCTACAGAAACAATAAAAAAAATGGCTACAGTATAAAGCTTTCATATATTACTGTAAAAACAGTTATAACTAACAATTCTAACCACCCTACCCAACACTTTATTAGTATTATAGTCAAAATTTTTGTGCATAATTGACCAATTAAGTATTTACTAAGTTAGTTAGAATTAAAGTTTTTTAAGCTAAAAAACTATAACATGTAAGAGTTTACGCTATAATAACTTTTTGTTTTTGACTATAATTGTTGAGATTTTCATACTATAATTTGTTAAAATTAATTAATTCTAACTAACATTACAAAAACATGTTATACAACGTGTATACGTGCAGAGATAGCAAAGTGTTTAAATCCTTGCCGGGTATTCAATAAACGACATCGTTTTGAAGGGAAAAAAAACGACATTAGTAAGAGTCATGGAATGTGAACTTCCAAAGTCGAAGCAGCTTTGCCTCGGGTCCTCCCCGCCAAGAATAACATGTCGTTATTCGGATAAAATAGAAATTTGTCCTCGCTCGCCAATCAAAATGACAAAATATATTTCTGTCGTTTGATGTGCCCCAAAAATTAAAAATGAGCTTGGACTGGATTTGGTCTTCGCACTGAGACCTTCGTCCTCTTTGCCTCCAAAACCCTACCCTAAAAACCCCTCCTTCCTCCTATCTGAAGCGCTTTCATGGCGGAAGCCAAGAACCAAGAAGAACCTGCATTGCACGCCACCAAGCGCACTAAGCCCGATGAGGTCGAACCTCTCGACCATCCCAAGAAAACTATCAAGCTCTACTCTTCCGACAACCAGACCCCAATCGCCCAGAGTTTGGACGGAAAATCCTCCGCTGGCGAAGCCAAAGATGCTGAGATCAAAGCTGGTCCCTTAGAGGACGAGAATGGTGAAGACGACGATGAAGATTACGGATCCGACGACGACGAGTATGACGAAGAAGAGGAAGAAGAAGGAGGTGAGAAGTCGAACAATAATGGAGGGGCGGATCGCAAAGGGAAGGGGATTATGAGAGACGACAAGGGAAAAGGAAAATTGATTCTTGAAGAAGAAGATGATGACAACGACGACGGTGATGATAGTGACAACGATGATTCTAGTGATGACCGAGGGAGTGAATTGGACAGCGATTTGTCGGACGATCCGCTCGCGGAGGTTGATTCGGATAACATTCTTCCGTCGAGGACTCGGCGGAAGCAGTTTCAGCCTCCGCCTCCTGGGGTCCACATTGCCAATGATCTCGGAAACAACGACGATGATAGTGACGATAGCGATGATTGAGTTAAAGTTGAGGAAAAAGGTTAGTTAATGGTTAGTCTAGTCATACTTTTAGCAGGATTTTACTACCATCTATGATACAGTTAGTTTCTTTCGGAGTTAGTAAGATTACTGCTACTACTTCATAATTACTTGCTATGCTGTTGAGACTTGAGATTAATCTCATTTCTGTCGCTCCCAAGATCAATGCGTCTACGTTTGGTGTTGATAAATTGATGTAACTAAGTTTTTTTTCTTTGATATTCTTAAGGATCAACGAACCATGCCTTTTCTTTGAGTGGGTATTTCCCTGCCTTCTGTATTTGTGGCATGACCAACGGCTATGTTATTGAACCATCACGTAACTAAGCCTTTTCTTGATATTCTTAACTTCATTTCTTAAAGATCTTGCCTTTCCTTTAATGGGTATCTGAATCTTCCTTCAACCGAAATTAAAGTTTGCAATGTTAGCTGCTTTGCTATGGTTTCTTTCTGTATATTGAGCTAATGACGGTAAGTTGTGAAAACTGCAAAAGGAAGGTTTTACGAATTGATGCTAAACTAAACTTAAAGTAGTTTCTTGGAATTTCATAAGAGCTACAACATACTTATATTTTTACAAATCATTCTTTGCGACATTGTTAAATTACAAACTGACTATTTCTTGGGTGATTCTATGAAATTTGATGTTTAACATAATGATAACAACTGTAGATAGCTTCTTGGAATTTCATGACCGCAACAACTCTGTAATTTGTTAACCAAACATTTTTTGTCGTAGAAGCAAAAAAATTTCCTACCAAGCATGGATGTTGTGTATCATATTCCTATTTTTTGTTCTGTTCTTCTGCCGGAAGGAACCTGTTAGTCGTTTCAAAATTTTTTTGTCTAATTGACCGTATGCATACTTTTTCTTCCGGTAAGTGACTTTGGGTGTGAAAGGGGCGAGACATTGCACATCTTCGGTTTGTGTCTTGTCAAAAATTTTAGACAATAGAGCTAGGAAAATACAACATGTTTAAATGAAGTATTCGAATAGAGTACTACCAATTCGTGATCCAACATGATAGATTTTAGGTCACTTGTAGTAAGCATGGTGGTGCTCTCCTTCTTGGGGGTATCATCCTTGAAGTTGAGTTTCAGATTTTTGCTTTGTGCGCTTCATAGCTTAGTCCTCTACTTCTTGTTGTGCTAGAACTAATCCATCATTTTAATGCTTGTCTTGTCTAGCGCTTCAAAGTGTGATCAATGAGAACTTGTTTCCGAATCCTCCTTTAGTGTATCTTAAAGTGCAAGTAGAGCATTGGAATGGTTGCGGTTGGATAATTGGGGGATGTCAATTACACTCTTTTTTAAGTGCAGGCCAGTGGTCCGTGCTCCCATCTTAGAAATTAGAACATTAATGTTCAACATTCACTTCTACAGCTAGACCAGGGTCCACGCATGGTGATGCTGGGCCAAGGTCCATTTTATCTTAATTAAAAGGGACTGTCCCCCCTATCATTGTCATGCTCTTTAATTGGACCTTTCTACACTCCCACTAGCCCATGAGATTCATGGAACTCGTTGTGAGACGAGATAAGCCCACTCAGAACCTCACTTTGTGACTCCTTGTCCCCGTAATGGAAAAAGGAAAACGTGAAAAGAACTCAAAAAGAGAAATAGTCTCCTTGCGTCCGGTATGGTATGTAGGTTCGTGTGGTTTGAACCTATGAATCTGGTTTAAGGTATTGTTTGGCTATGTATTTGCTGAAATGGTGTTGAATCCTGATTTGATATTGGAACCCATGCCAAACCAGTTTTGAAGAACTCTACTTAATTCTTATAGTTTAAACCGTTTGAACCATCTAATTCAAACCATATAAGTTCAAAATCACTAGTTCAAACCACAAAATTTAAAATTACGTGAGTTTCAACCCACGTATCAAATGAACGAGAAAAATATTGTTTATAAACATAGTGATGCTATCACCATATACATACAAATCAAGACCTAGTTCTCTTTTGTTTATTTATGTGACAGTTCGTATTTATTGACACACTCGTGATTAGGTCTCACTAAAAAAATGATAATTTACAGTTATATAAGTTACAGTTGTTCCTATTGGCCTACAAGAAGTTTGAAAAATGCCATAACTTATGATGTCGGGAAAATGTTATGCATCATATAGAAATGAGATTTATTCAGGACTATGTATCATTATGACATTGACAGGCAGCCATTTATACAGTTTATATAGAACTGCTCGATAAGTTGGCACCCCAATGATAAATGTTCACAAAGATCTGAAAAGTCAAAAATGAAAAAAAAAAAAAACTGACGTCCCACTTGAAACTCCATCTCATTTCTTCGACTATTCTCCCTCTAGTGTTCTTTCTATAATTCAACCAAATAGAGAATTAATATCTATCATGAATGGTGATGCAACTATCTCTTTTTCCTCTAGAAAAAAAGAATCCGTGTTTTCTTTACAACACCTCTGGACTAGCACCATTTTCGAAATCTATTGTACTAGTACCATTTTCGAAATCTATTGAAACCGTAAGTGGCAACAATTCTGATCTTGGGTTATAACAAGCTAGAGTCTGATGGAAGTCCGCTGACATATAGTATATGCCATAAGGCAAACTTTTGTGTGTGATGTAAGACTAAAACTTTTGACCTATTAGTTAATGAAGTCTCCAAAAAAGACTCTTTTGTCACCATGTCGCCACTTGCAAACAGTATTATGTAAGAACTGCTACAGAAGTGTCAACTTAATACCATACTTTTTTGGTCATGTGACTTTGTTATACAGGTATATGCGTGTTGATGTGTTATCCATGGTATTGACAAATAACAACCCTCAATCATATAAACCTGTTACGAAAAGCAGAAATCCCTCTCAGCCAATGCAAGGGTGCCTTTAAAGGCTGAGAAAGCCTGAAACCCCTCACAAATAGGTATAAAATAGGAGCATAGCATAATGAGGCACTTGTAGGTTATGTATATCTATCTAACTATATGACTATGTGATCAACCTCAACCTCTATCTAACTATATGACTATGTGATCAACCTCAACCTGGACCAGCTGACTTTAGCGTCAATAGATCTTCTTGCATACCGTACGTTTTGCCAAATTCTTTCTCACAAGAAAGAAAGGAAGCTGACGTCAATTCCATCACCTTTTTATTTTTTATTTTTCATTTTTTAATAAATGTGGTCCTCTGTTTCACTCTCTCGTTTTCCTTTGCCCTACTTATTTGAAGACCACGACCAATTGTCCTTTGGCCATTTTGGATTACTTGCAAAGTATAAGAGTGGGACACTTTTGCTTGGAGGCACCACTTTCTTTCTTTCCTTTTTTTTTTTTGAGCAAAAGAGCCATCTGAAATTTGTACACAGGACCACGGTGTGTGTCTCAATTCCCAAAAAGAAAAAAGGAAAAGCTAAAAGACCATGCGTTGAAGAAATTGATATGGCATGCCCTTCAATTTTGATTCATAGGAATTGATAAAAGGAAAATTATGAGTTAAAGGCTCACTTCCCCCCCATCTCCCTCTCGCCCATCTTTTTGTATTTTTATTTTTTTTGGTAAATAAAGTAAAGAAATTCGCTGCTTAGTGTTAGAGAAATCAAGTGTCTAATTGTGTTGATAATGGGGTAATTTTATTGTTATTATTATTTTTAAATAGATACATGTTATAAGAGAAAAGTTGGCCGGATAAGGTTTTTTTTTTTTTTTTTTTCCCTTTAAGTTTCAAACCCCTTCACATGGCTGCAATTCCAGTTAATGATTGAAGGAGGCATACGAAGATGGAAATGATGATGGCCCCTTTTTTAAAAAGGATTACTTTTGCTACACTTTCACCTTCAATTATGTTATTCTGCTTGTAATTATATGCAAGTGGAGCTTTAATTATATTCAATTATCACCCCTTTTGCCCCTAACCACTTCCCTCTTTTCTTTTCTTCTTTCCTTTTTAATTTGCAAGTATTAGGATTCTCTGTCATTGGTTAGAGTTTAACTCTTTGTCGTTTGCTTCAACTAGCACGTCAATTTGCGCAATACGTATTTCCTCCTTGTTGATTTGTGCGGGCACAGTTGGCTAATGCCAGACAAATTTTGCTAGTCCACAAACCTTTTTATTCATTTTTATTATTATTATTATTTTTTTCTATTATAACTATCACAAGTATAATAATCTAATCTTAAAAAGCATTCTTATTGCACATGTACTAGTACTACTTTCCTCTCCTTAAACAAAGCCAGTACTTTTCCACGGCTTTTTTTTTAAATCCTTTGGAACCATAAAAAGTCCTTTGGGTTCTCCGCCAACCGACGTGTCGTCCCTTTGGCCCATAAACGTTAATTTAAGTGCTCAAAGAAAATTAAGGACGATGAAATAAATCTCATATTTTTGTAACGTAGTATGTTAAAAGGGTACTTTGGGTTATTGGTTACAATTAATTAGTTTTAATTAATAAATAATAAAAAAATTTTATATATTATAATATTTTTAATCAAAATTAATTTTAACCACACGTTTTAAAAGAGTCATATATGTGTATCAAAATATTGCTGTGGTTCAAATTTAAGCCTGAATTGTTACGGGATGGATGCTCATTGATCTCTATGATTATTGTACTAATTATAAACAAAACAAGCCAAAAGAAAATCTGCCCCGGAAAGAGAAGAGCAGGGCAATTGGCAAATAACGTACAGCTCTGACAGTTGCAAGGCCATATTAAGGCATTGACCAGGGTATGCCCCACCATCACGTGGCTGTTGATATATATATATATATATATATATATATATATGCTACTCTTTCGTAGTTTGGATTTGCTTTTATTTATTTACTTTAGAAAATTCAACAAAGTTAGGCGCGAATTCGGTAAAGAACTTAGGAAACTTTAGCATATCATACTACCTGGTTTACTTTGACACTGCACATTATTCACGCAAAGGAAAATTATTTAACATTGATGACAATAAAAAAGAGTCATTGTATAACAAAAACTATTATGTGACGGATTCATTCTATAATACGTTTATAGTTATGGCATTTTCAAAACATTTTTGCACCATTAAAAAAATAAAAACAAAATTGCACCATTGATATTCTAGCAGCGTTTTTTTTTTTTTTTTTTTGCATGATTATAGTGGAGTTTTCAAGCCCTTAAGTTCTAAATTTCTCATATATACATATATATATTTTTTAACATTTTACCATATTTGTGACAGTTTCAACGTACGCTATATTACTACATATATAGATAGTCATGACAATTGCGATGAACAACAGTCAAAATGCATCATTCATATTCTAATAGCGTTTCAAGTTCTGCCATAAATGTTTTTTTTTTTTTTGACATTAATGTTTGGTTGAGGGGGACATGTTCAGTAAACAAGTCGAACATGCTCAAAGGAACAAGAGAACAAACAGTAAGATACAAAAGAATAATAATAAGGGGATCATGGTCCTCGTTTACATGTGAAGATTACACTTGTCCAAATGGTGTTGGAGGAATATTTCAAATCTCAGGCCAAATTGAAAGGTTTCCAGCAAGGCAATGAGAATATCTATCACTATAAATTACAATTATATATATATATATATATATATATATATAAAGATTTTTAGGGAATTGTCTTTCATCCAGTTGATCATCTTTTCCAAAGAGCGGCTTCAGTTTTCTCATGTCACCGTAAGAGGGGTTTTTTTTTCTTTGTTAAGAACTTAATTATCTTCCACCCGAACTCATTCTGAGTGTGAAGTTGAGAACTAACGAGTCCAAAGTCATTTATCAATTCTAATTAAAAGGTTATGTTATCAATCTCAGGTTTCAACTCTTGCTCTTCCAATAACGAGGACGACGGCGACGACAATGATAATAAATCACATCAATAATAATTAATCATTACTTCAATAGGCAATATTTCACAAACAACAGTCAAACAGCCACTAGTCAAGTGAGGCGCAAATGCTCATTTTGAGTACATGACTGGGCAATGACACTCTAGCATTTAAGGTCTCCAACCCCTTTTACACTTTCTTTATTTGACACCACTTTTTTTCTCTTTCTTTTTCTTTTCTTTGTTTTTTTATTGAGAACTTGGCACAGCATTTTTACCATTAAAAAAAAAGCACCCCAGGAAAAAAAAAAAAAAGAAGAAAAGCAAACTAATAAGGAAAATTGCCAATGCATGCGTATGAATGAGTTAAAAAAAGGCCAGCCAGTAGTCATACCCTGGTCTGGCCTTCAATGCAATTTCAATTTATTTTTCCAATTTCCAGAAATGAATTTTGTCAGCAGATGCAGTGAATCCAAAAGAATTTCTTAGTTATGCGCATATAGGTGGGAACACTCTTTGTAATGTAGCTCATCCTTACAACAGAATATGTACAAAATATGTATATATGTGTGTGTGCATATTATATATATAAGAAAAATAAATAAACTGATCAAAATTCAGTCTACCAAGCGGTAGTAGTACTCTACAACACGATCAGTGCGTTTCTTGTTGCTTCTTTTGGCATTTCACACTGGCCAATATCTGATGATATGCCAGACGAGATAAATTATATGTTCCTTCATAACCGTGACGTAGTCTGAAGAAGCATATTTTGGCTTGTAATTGGTTTGGATTTTCCATATGAAATTGTTTACAAATGAATTTGTTCCAATCTTGCTTATTATAGCTTTAAGTAGTTTAATTACCATTTTAATTATAGCCGCAGTCAACTTCATCATAGGAAAGAGTGAACACAATATATTTTTGGTAGCCAAAAGCCCTTTTTAAAAATAAATAAATAAATAACTTAGTTGAAGAGTGTAATGTTTTGAACAATGCAGATCGGTAGGAATTATGTTGTCAAGAAATTGTTTTTGTTGTAAAACAAAGGTTAATCCAATTAGTTTATTTAGGTTTTATTTTTCAATATTTTGACTGGTGAGAGAACCAAAGAATAGACCAACGATCTTTGAGTGAGTTTGAGATATTGCAGCTAAAAGAGATGAGTGGATAAACTAGCGAGTTCAAATTAGTCACGTTGAACAATATTTTAGCAGATCTTTTGACTTTAAAAGTGAAGTTGGATGGCTGAAAATAGCAAATTAGCAACGGAGATTTTGAAAATAAAAAATAAAGAGTATAAAAGAATAAAACTTATTTCTAACTTGCAGAAACCAGAAAAATAAAACGCATTCTTTCATAAATTATCAATAATGACATAATTTGACTACATATAGAGAGAGAGAGGAAGTTGCCCATCGTGGCAGTAAAACTCCATTTAGAATCACTCTCCTAATAATTGGCTTTTTGACAAACATATTGCACTCTCCCTTTTGCAAATCACTGCGGCTGAGACAAAATATTTTCTTCAATGACTCACCATTTTTAGTAAATAACAATAGTAGACATTGGATCTATAATCAAATATAAAATGTGTCAATTCAAGTTAATATGTTCCGTTTAATGAATTTAGGCCATCAAATCACCGTTATTTGGATATGTTAGCTTCCATGCAAATCTATTAGATTGAATTGCAGAAGATAATCAACGAAGTGGAACCAAACAAAATGTAGTAAAGCTTGAAAAATAAAAGATACCACACGTAGATTTTTATAATGGTTTACTCTGTTAAAAGAGCTACGTTTACTGTTTTTCACTACTGTAAAAATTAAGTACTGAATACAAGAGCACAAAAATGAGAAATAAATTTGGCAAGATTTTTGTATATTGTGTTCTTTGTGTCCCTATAATAAAGATGATATCTCCTTATATAAAGGAGGAGAGTCGTGGCTTCTAACCATCTGGCAAACTGGTGTAATGGCGTTTGAGGTAACTGTAGTAATGGGACACGTGTTGGTCTGCGATAGGCCGCAAGAATTACATTCTCCTCACGTTCCAGTTCACAGTTGGACATGCTAATAACCGTCAATTCTTGCTGATCCATCCCATCGAATGAACACTTGAAAACAAATCTGGACAACCTTCAACAGATGCAATCTAGATGCAGAATCGAGCTGATCGAAGTAAACGAAGCCTCAACTTGGTTTGTATAGGCTTTTCTACTTTGAATAGACGAGTCGCTTTGTTCTACTCGACAAACGCTAATCGTAACAATGAGCCATCATCTTTGGCTTGTAGACAATTTAAGCAAGACCAAATTATACATCAATAGCAATCACAAAAACAAAAAGCACTTTCAACTTTTTAGTATGAGATTTGTTGTGTGTTTATAAAATCCACCGCTTAAGAAGTAATGAAGTATGAAAAACCTCAGCTCCAAAAATATTTATGATTCCCTTTTGTAGCATCCTAGGATTCCCTAATTCAAGTACAGGTTTATTACCTGACATATTACACAATCCTGACCGTTGATAAACACAACCCGTCAATATTATTATTATTTTCTAAAAGAAAGATTTCATTCAACCAAGCAGACAGTTGCCTCCGTGATACAAAATATAACTCTTGACAGAAGTCGATACCAGCTAATAACACATCATTTTTCTAGGCATGCATGCAATTAAATATTTGAAATCTAAGTGCAAACTACGATAGTATTTGGATAATTAGAATAAATAAACAAGTGAACATGACATTTACCTTCTGAAGCCGTAGTTTAAACCGTGTTTTGTTATTCTAACTATTATTTTAATAGTATTTTTGTTTATAAATTTTTTTCATTTTAAACATTACGTTTCAATTTATTTTTAAATGATATATTAAAATTTGGACAATTCTACAGATTATTAATGCACAGATTTGCAAGAAACACTCTTATTGACGTCGAATGAGTGATGAAGCCAATTAAGGGGAAATCGTGTACGTAGTACGGTGCACATCACACACATAATCGATCCCAATCATGATCATCCTCATCGTTATCATTTTCCACCTCCTGTGATTCTGTTTCACCACTTTGGAGATATTTAAATGCATTAAAAAAGCAGTCTTAGATTTTGTCAAAATGATTTTCCACCGCCCCCTTTCTCTGTCTCTTTACTGAATCCCCCTAATCATTAAAGAAATCCCATTATCACTCGGTTATTAATATATCACGAGCACGGCAAGACAAAACAAAAATATCAAACCAAAAATAAAATTAGATGATAATTTTCTTCCTACTATAAAAAAATAAAATTCAATTTATTATCGTATAAACTTTTTACATATTATAATAAAAACAAAAAATTTACTACAATATAAATCTTTCACGTACTACTTTAAATTCAAACTAATTTCTTAAACACATTTAAATTTTCTAACAATTCACTTGAATTTTTTGACAATTCACTTTGATTATTAAATTTTAAAACGTCCAAACTTAACTTGATCTATTGTTTGTTTTAGTTTTATAAGTGTTTGACCGTTGGTTAAAACCATAATCAATAAATAAAAAAAAACTCGCACGTGCAAAAAAATTAAAAATTGATACAGATTAAAGCTCTTATATGCTACAATAGTGTTTTTATCAAAATTTGTTCGAACCATCAGTTTCACCACATTTCCCAACCTTCCCATTAATTCCTTGCATATTGAATGTCTAAAGATAATGGAATATTTGATGGTGTTTGGCAATAAATACCTACTTTGTATTATGGAAGCCAAGTGTTATTTTTCAATAGCATCATATACATATTCTACATTTTTTTTAAAATTTAAATTCTAATTTATCATTTACAACTATGAAACAAGTTATTAAATTTAAAACTGCTACAGTGTAAAACTCTTATATATTATATTTTTTAAGCTTAAAACATCAGTTACAACTAAAATACTAAACAATAGCTAAATATGAAACAAATTTTTAATAGAATTTTACACTATAATAATTTTTTATTTTTTACAATAACATGTAAGAACTTTACATTGTTTTTAAATAAAAGTTGGTTAAAACTAATTAACGATAAACAGGCTATAAATTTGAACTAAGTAAGAACCAAGGAAGGATTGAAGGTAAAGTTTGGGGCTCCTTCTGATTAACTAGTTTTTTTTGGTCAAAAATTTCTTTAAAAAATTCGTCAATTTGAAAATCAAATAGAGAAAAAAAATCTGTAATTTTTTTTTTTGACCATACAACAACATTATAAAACACAATAGATATTCCACACAATAAATATTCCATAATAATTCTTCAGAAAAATTATATAAAAAACATTGTCACTTCCGCGAGTTCAAATCTCTTACTCGCTTGCGGTCGTGGAAGTGCCGGTTTAGCGAGTCTCTTGACTCCAAGGGCGGTACTATGCGCCTCACCTGGCGTCGTCTTCGCCAGAGATCCCGAGTTTTCTTACACTCGCGAGCGTGGAGCAAAGAAAGAAACCTTAAACATGATGTGGCATTTTCGTAATTCTAAACGAATAGAATGTCATTTCAGAACAGTCCTTTGATCTGTCATCGATCTCTTTAGTAATGACATTAGCGGCGAGGGATAGACAGAGAGAGAAAGTGACAAGTGACAAGGACACATCAATGCATTGAACACCCAAGCTACGGTCCAGATTCCCCTCAGTTTCCCCCTAAACCTATTTTCAACCGCCGATTGTCCAACCCAAGGTTGAGAAAATTAACCATGGTTGAGTTCTCGGTCTGGCTCTCTCTTCCTGGCTTCTCTGACTCTGAGTTAAGCTTTAACACCGGGCTGTGTGCTGTGTGTTGTGGTTGTGGGTTGAAGAACAAGAGTGGAGAGAGAGAGGAGTGTCTCTCTGTGTGTGTTTATCTCTCTCTCTCTCTCTCTATCTCTCTGGTTTAGAATCATAAACTCATGAGTATTTTCCATTTCGTCACAAATTTCTATTTCTGGAAAATTTTTGTTTTAGATTCCGACAGATCTACGGGTTTTTTATCTTCTTTTTTTTTTGGGCGGGGGGTTTCATTTCATCTCTGTAATCATCACCGTTTGATTCAAGATTTTCCCTTTCCTTTTCCTCCAGAAAAAAATTTTGATTTTTTTCCTTCTCTCTCATTACGGATCTGAGAAGTAATGAAAGAGATATGGCAGAATTTCTAGCTCTATAAAGCCTTTTCTTTTCTTTTCTTTTTTTCCTTTAAGCTTTAATTTTATTTTTGGAAATTGTAGTTATGTTCTTCCAAAGCTCGCGGATTTAGTCAAAGTTTGTTCAGCGAAAATCCGAGTTCAGATCAAACTATATACAAAAATCTTTCTACGAGTTTCCGAGAAAATTCGATATTTTTTCCCCGAGAAGCGAGAAGAAAAAAGATGAACTACTTCCCAGACGAGGTGATAGAGCATGTGTTCGACTACGTGACGACGCATAAAGACCGAAACGCGTTGTCGTTGGTGTGCAAGGCGTGGTACAGAATCGAGAGGCTGAGCAGGCAGAGAGTTTTCATCGGGAACTGCTACGCGATCAGTCCGGAGAGGACGGTGGAGAGGTTTCCGGTGCTGAAATCTCTGACTCTGAAAGGAAAGCCTCATTTCGCCGACTTCAATTTGGTTCCTCATGACTGGGGAGGCTTCGTTCTTCCATGGATTGAAGCCCTCGCCAGAAGCCGTGTTGCGTTGGAGGAGCTCAGGCTCAAGCGTATGGTCGTCTCCGATGAGAGCCTTGAGATTCTCTCTCGATCCTTTTCTAACTTCAAATCGTTGGTTCTCGTGAGTTGTGAAGGTTTCACCACCGATGGACTCGCTGCTATAGCTGCCAATTGTAGGTCAGTGAACAAAGTGGTTCGAGATTTTGTTTAACTATGTTTTTGCTTTTTTTTTTAATTTATTTTTTAATTTTATTTTTACTAATTGGGTTTTCTGGATGTCAATTGAAGAAATCATTTTATTAAGATATTTTATGCTTTGTAGCTCCTATTTTTAATTATGGGTTGTGTTTGAATTTTGATTTTAACTTGGCTGTTTGCTTTGTAGTTAGTATTTAGGAATTTCCTGTTTCGTACCTTTTTCACCTACGTCAAATTTCGTACCTTTTCCTTTTCTTTGGGCTTGAACCTATACTCTTATTCGTAAACATATTTGTCATTGAGGTCTTTCACTAATTGGTTTTTGTGGGTATCAATTGGAAGTAGTGATTATGGAAGAAAGCTCTTTGATTCGACTGAAGTATTGAATGAGCAGGTTGTGAGTTGGGGATTGTAGGATCTGTTTGGTGCTGTGAATCAAATTTTGATTTACCTTTTCTATCTGTTTTTTCTTTTGCATTTAGCTGTTTGTTGATTTGCACTTTTTCACCAATGCATTAATTGTTTCCTTTTTGAGCTCTCTGTATTATATTAAGTTTATTTTGTGGCGCTTGTGAAAAAGTCTTGTGCTAGTTAATGCACCTAGGATGGCCTAGTGAACCTGCTCAATTGTAGAACTAAAATATTTCTTGGTTGTATTGGCGAATCCATGATGCGTGAGTGTAGTAGATCTATAGTCTATGTCAAACCAAACAAGTGTTTTATATGCAGGGTCTAGAGTTATTTAGCTGACATTGTCTTCTCCTTTGTCCACAGGCATCTTAGGGAGCTGGATCTTCAAGAGAATGAAATCGAGGACAACAGAGGCCAGTGGCTTAGCTGCTTTGCCGATAACTGCACATCACTTGTATCCCTCAATTTTTCATGCCTCAAAGGAGAAATTAACTTAGCAGCGCTTGAGAGGCTTGTTGCAAGGTCTCCACATCTCAAAGTCTTGAGATTAAACCGTGCTGTCCCTCTTGACGCGCTCCAGAAAATACTGATGAAAGCTCCTCAACTAGTGGACCTTGGTACTGGGTCTTATGTCATAGATCCTCGTTCTGGGGCCTATAACAAACTAAAGACCGTCCTTCAAAAATACCAATCAATTCGGAGCTTGTCAGGGTTTTTGGAGGTTGTACCTTGGTGCCTGCCTGCTTTTTATCCTGTTTGCTCGAACTTAACTTCTTTGAATCTGAGTTATGCACCGGGCATATATGGCTCTGAGCTTATGAAGTTAATTCGTCACTGTGAGAAGCTTCAGCGCTTGTGGGTATGTTTTCCAAAGCACTTCACTGAATGTCTTAGATGATTTTCTTAATGACATAATGAATAATGGCTGTTTGAACTATTGGGCCAGATCTTGATGGTACAGAATGATTAAGGGTAAGATGAAGAACTTCGTCAAATGTTTTAGTCGATTTTGTTATCTTAATGATAAAATGATTGAGGGTCGTTTTTAGTATGGGCAGGTTTTATAGTATATTTGTTAAAGCAGTTCTGTAAATACTTAAACCATTTTTTCTTGATGATAGAATCATTAAGGACTGATTTCATGATTTTTGCAGATACTAGACTGTATTGGAGACAAAGGACTAGAAGTTGTAGCTTCCACTTGTAAAGAGTTGCAAGAATTGAGGGTTTTCCCATCTGATCCATATGGCATAGGTCATGCTGCTGTTACTGAAGTAGGCCTTGTCGCTATATCCGCAGGTTGCCCTAAGCTCCATTCCTTGCTATATTTCTGTGAGCAGATGACCAACGCCGCCCTCATAACTGTAGCCAAGAACTGCCCTAATTTTATCCGCTTTAGGTTATGCATCCTGCACCCCAAGAAACCGGACCCTGTGACCGCACAGCCGTTGGATGAAGGTTTCGGGGCAATTGTTCAGGCATGCAAAAGCCTTAGGCGGTTGTCGCTCTCTGGCCTTCTGACTGACCAAGTTTTCCTCTACATCGGAATGTACGCTGAGCAGCTTGAAATGCTTTCTGTGGCATTTGCTGGGAACAGTGACAAAGGAATGCTTTATGTGTTGAACGGGTGTAAGAAGCTTCGCAAGCTTGAGATCAGGGACAGCCCATTTGGTGATGTTGCACTCTTGACGGACGTGGGAAAGTATGAAACAATGCGATCCCTTTGGATGTCGTCCTGCGAAGTTACTCTAGGCGCCTGCAAGACAGTCGCGAGGAAGATGCCAAGTCTTAACGTTGAGATCATAAATGAACACGATCAGACTGAGTTTTGCCTTGATGATGAAGAGCAGAAGGTAGAGAAGATGTATCTTTATCGAACCATGGTAGGGCCAAGGAATGATGCACCGGACTTTGTGTGTACGCTTTAGGTTAATTTTGGTCTTACCTTTTAGGCTTCAAATTTTACTTTTATCATTATTATTATTATTATTATTATTATTATTATTATATTTTTAATCTTTTTAGTAGTTCCAAGTTGTACTCTGTTTGGTGAACAGATGGAATTGAACTTTAGCCCGGTTGTATGGAAGGGGGTTTAGTGGTGTGGTGTTGTGTTTACTTACGAGGGATTGAACTGTTTAGTAGTAATCCAGGTTTTTATAAATAGACGTTGAATATTTGCAAACGTGCCTTTCTTTTGCTTGCTAGGTTGATTGATAAAATATTGGACCTTGAAACGACCGGTAGTTTTGGTCTTTTTTTTTTTTAAAAGCTCGGAAAAGTAACAATGTTTTGCACCAAACACGAAGATGGAACATCCGATCCACGACTATTTGATTGGAATGAGAAGATGGGACACAATAACAAAAACAAATGAGAGAAGAATATATTTGATTGTCATCCACATCCAAGGCAATAATATTAGCATAGGCAGAGAAAGCGTCTAACCATGGTGGGATTGAGGTTGAAAAATAACTCAAGAGAGCCTGTTAACTTTATAGTCGCACCTTGTGCTGCCTTTTATAAGCCTTCAATTTTTTTCGACTTTGGTTTTTTCATCTCCTCCAAGTATTTGCAATAGAGTTGTTTACGAGAGAGATTGACTATTGTAAGCCATGTTCCTGTTTATAAATAGATTGGTGAATATGAAGTAGCAACAATGTTTGTCATGCGTGATGCCACCCCAAGCATTCATTTTTATTTTTTTTTTTCTAAGACGGCAAAACAAACTAGAAAGGGGACCTACAATTACGTAGGGTCAAAGCACAGTAAAAGAAGGCGGGATCAGCCTCAGCCTCAGCCTCACCCTCACCCTCAACAAAGGATCCAAAACGACCCAACAAGAGCTTTTAGTTTTTAGAATTCCTCTATAGCGCAGTACTTGAGCAAAATTATCATTTGCTTCCAGTCTTTCATTTCATCTATCAATACGATATGATATGCCAATAAAAACACAAGAACAAAGTGGAAACTTCTTCATGGTATGTTTTCAAGCCACACAATTTACTTGTGGGACTTTGGTATTTGACTGCAAAAATAAGACATAACCACACTCTGAAATTAACGCTTTTCAACCAACTGCACAAAATGATCATTGCAAGAATTCCCAATTAACCATGTCATATAACGTCAAATACACGATGTGGTATATAATATAGCATAGCCCATAGGATGCCCTTCTCCAGCAGCAGAGCAAGAGTAAGAAACCGTTGCCTCATGAAGACTCAATTATCACAGACAGCAGCACGATTCCTCCAACAGGCAACAGCAGCAAAGCGCAGCAAAACTGCACATTTAAGTGTTGTCACAAAGAAAAAAAAGGCAAAAGAACTAGATAATATTTAGAAAGGATTAAAAGCTTGAACAACTCAAAAGACAAATTATGAGAATAGATATAAAAGCAGAGCAGAGAGAAAACTTAACATAGTACTGACAACAAGAGGGAAATATCTGACCCCATCAGATCTGGAACCGAAGGCTGAGACTAGCCTAGCCCCGGTTAGGCAGAGATCAAGGGATGCACAGAGCTCAATCTTTGTGCTAAAGTTCATGAATCATACACTTATTCATGAGCTGAGACCAAGAAAGATTTTCATTGCCAGAGAACTTGAAACGAAACAGCTATATTCAAAGAGAGGGAACCATGATAGGAGTGAGACTGTATCCTTATCTATGAAGGACCTGTTTAGTGGAGAGCACGCCTACGGCAGAGCATGCAAGATGAAAGAAGTAACCAAGCTTTATAAAAGCTAGCTGGCGTAAAAAGAGACTTAGAATATCATAATAAGGCCCCACAAAAGCCGCATCTATGCATGTTTATATAGTTCATTGGAAAGAAATCACAATTCGATTGGAGAATGTTCTTGTACCAATAAGATCTCAATTCCAAGAGTTGAGATAGCTCACAAAAGAATGTACAAAGGTCGCTAGCTGACAGAACCCTACTTGCCGAGGAGGAAAAGGTCTGACTTAAGATTCTTTCAAAGATTGTTCCTTCCCAAAAAATAGGGATCAACTATGTATCCGAAGTGCTCCCCACGAAGCTCCCTATTCCCTTGTACATTGAGAACATTCTCCCTCTCTTGCCCAAGACGAGACAATAATTTTAGCAACTCTTGTATACTTCATCTAGATAAAAGCCTTCGACGGTTTACGGTGACAAGGCAACATTGAACATTAGCCGACTGTTTGAAAGAACGACATTATAGTCATCCAGACAATTCATCTCCACAAAGCTCGATTAGTAACCAATTAATAACTAATCTCTCATTAGTCTGCTTACGCTAACTACATTGATTGCTTAATGGACGATTGACATTAAACAGGGTCAAGGAAGAAGAACCTCAGCTTAGAAAACTAAAAATATTTCAACAAGAAACTAGGGACAAACAATTCAGGCCACAAACAAAAACCAAGGCAGATCAGTTCCATCACAAAATAAA
>CAMOHE010056375.1:13238-36652 GCA_946598075.1 Artocarpus hirsutus | reverse complement strand
TTACGCTAACTACATTGATTGCTTAATGGACGATTGACATTAAACAGGGTCAAGGAAGAAGAACCTCAGCTTAGAAAACTAAAAATATTTCAACAAGAAACTAGGGACAAACAATTCAGGCCACAAACAAAAACCAAGGCAGATCAGTTCCATCACAAAATAAAGTTCTAACGAACCAAAATGTTATGATCGCATCACACATGAGGAAGAAACTCTTAGGCTAGGCCCTGTTTGGTAGGAGAGAAAAGTGAAAGGAGAGGAAGCGATGGGGGGATTGGTGGATGATTTTAGGACCTATGGTTGTTTGGAAGGAGGAAATGGATTGAACTAGAAATTTCTAATTCTTTTTATATTTCCCAACGTAGAGGGATCGTGTTAGATCCTTCATTTTCCTCACCCAAGTTCTATATTTCTTTCCCTGCTATTTTCTCTCTCTCCTGCTGAAGACTTATGGTCACTTGGTAAGAAAAATTAAAAATCCTCATAAATAACTCCAATGATCCTTTCAAATTTCCCATTTTGAAAGGAAAAATAAAGAAAAGAAAAAACACTTTCCTTCGTGCTGAACTCTCTTATTTTCTTGGGCAATGAGAAGCAGGGATGATTTACATACCAGCCTCGCAGAAAGGAAAGGCAACCGTCGTTGTGATCATGGTAATGGTGATGATCGTGGTGACAGTAGGGGTCGTAATTAGGTTGGGGAGGGGGTGGAGGTGGCTGGAAATAACCCTGGTACCCTCCTTCGTATGGCGGACGTGGCGGCGGGTAACCCGGATACCCCGGTGGCGGCGGCGCTGATGGAAATCCTGGAGGGGGCGGATGATGCTCGTGATGATATGGCGATCCGTAACCTTACAACGCACAAATATACATATAGATATCGATTGGAACAAAAATCACAAAAATGATAATAGAAAATGGAATTAGGAAATTGGATTTACCTGGAGGAGGATAACTCATGGTGGTTTAGTGATGGAGTGATGAATTGTTGGATTTCAGAGTTCTTTTCTTTCCAGAGAGACTAGTTAGCTGAGCCCCAATAATGGTAACGTAATGATAAGTTGTGTTTTTTTGTTTGTTTGTCGTGTTGCTAGGCTGTTTCCAGTTATGCTTCCACACGCAACCTTAGGAAGTTATTTGCTTATAACGTTGTCGTTTTGCCAAGGCACCCTCATTATATTTCTGTTGCACCAAGGAAACGACCACAATTGGCTTGCTATTTATTGTAAAAAAAAATTTCCAAACCAGAATTTTAGGACATGGTTAACGGTGAATTCCATATCGATGTTGGGGCCGGGTCAGGTTTGGCACTAAAAAATAAACGGATGTTGTTTTCAATACATTTTTAAACAAAAAAATTTAAAAAAATATGGTTAATGGTGAATCTGAGATCATTGTTAGATCGAGTTGGATTGGGTCACAATGAGGGTTGGACTCATTAATGGAGCCAGAAAACTTGTTTACAGGAGGTAGAGGTTGAATTAAATCAAAAATTTTGACAAAGTCAATAGTGTAATGAATGTTGAAACTAATATTTAAATTAAACTAGTATTGTCTTTTAATTTTTTTTATTTGGGTTTAAAATCAAAGCAAAAATTAGGAGGGTAAATAATAGCCCATTTAGTATGCAGGTTTAAAATGGTTTAAGTCGGTTCAAACCATAAAAGCTATTCAAACTAGCATTTGATTTAGAGGTAATTTTAAACTGGCCAGAATACCTAAAATCTAAACTTTGTTTCTCCAAAAGTTCACATAGTTTGAATATTTTTACCATAAAAACTATTCTTATTTTCATTTTCTTTTCACCAATTCTCATTTTAAATTTGATGTAATGTTAATTTATTTTCGTTTTAAGCATTTACATTTTATATATAAGTTCAAACGGTAAACCACCGTTTAAGCCATATAATTTAAAACCTATAATTTAAATCATAAAGTTGTAAACCATAACATTTTTAACCCGCGTATCAAATGAACTTAAGTACTTATAACTTAGAGAAAGTGACAAAAAAATGTTACATGTTCATGGTTATACAAGATTGATATGATATATATATATATATATATATATATAAAAGAAGGGTAAATTTTATGAATTCCTTTTGAACTATATTATGTCTCTTGAAGGATATTATGTGACACCCAAGAATTTTCAATGCAGAAAAAAATACGATAATTAAAGATTGTGCTTAGTAAATTATGTACGATTTTGTGGGCTAGATTTTATGCTCCAAAATTTGTTAAGAATTTAAGGGATAATTTTGGTGTCACGAGGATTATTATTTAAATCTAATTTTTACGAAAAATCCCAAAAAGGTGAAAATGGGATTTTTGAGATTATAAATCATGCAATAGTCTTAAATAAAGAAGAGATGATAAGGAAAATAAGCTAAAAAGCTTAATTATTACAAAATGTGTTACAACGAATTTAAGACAAATATAGTATAAGAAATACAAAGTGTGAGAAATTATATAGTAGAGAAAAATATAGTCTAAGGATTACACTGATAAAATTATATAGTATAAGAATTTTACTGATAAAGTTAAGCAGTATAAAAATTACACTGCATAAATCTAAGCAATATGAAAATTATACTGCATAAAATAATACAGTATAGAAATTAGACTATGCAAAGCTAAGCAATATAAGAATTAAACTGAATAAATGATGTGAAATCATGTAAACCACAAAACACAGTGTAGGAAAAAATACTAGCAGTATGAGACATATACTGGCAATATAGAAAAAATAATGTCAGTGTAAATTTAAATTGTTAAAAAGATGATGTAGGACCCATCTTTATGCCACCTTTTAGGTAGAGAAAAGGCCACTTTACCCCTTTATTTCTTCTGAATTTAGCTTCAAAAAGAGACCAAAAGTTGGTCCCCATCATGCAAAAAGCATGAAAAGGAAAAAGAAAGAAAGGAAAAAATGCCCGTTCTTCTTTCTCCATTAAACTTACTCCTTCTTTATGTCTCTCTCACTCAAACTTTGGTGATTTAAGTCTTCAATCATCCAAGGAAGCAAGATTAAGAATTCTAGAGAAAAATTAAGGAGTTTTAAGGTAAAACTTAAAACTTTCTCTATTGTGAACAAGGGTTTGTGCAAGTTTTGACGGAATTTTTATGCTATAATATAGATTTTATATCAAGGGAGTTTGAAAGCCTTCAAGTGCTAAAAAGTGGGACAAACTCTTGGGAATGATTAGGTAAAATTCTAGTCTTACAAGCTATGATAAAGTTTGTATTTTTCTTATGCATACTAAGTGTTTGATGCAAGTTATTGGCTATGGCATGTAAGGAAAACTATGTGGCATGATTATATTATGTGTTATATAGGTATTGGTATGGATGGAAAGTTTAAACTAGGACTTTAAGCTTTTAAAAGGAAAAATTTAGCAAACTTTGTTTCAACAAAGTTTAGTTAGTTTTTAAGAAATGATGTTTTTAAGGGGCTTTTGAGGCCAATTTATTCTTTCAGTAAAATTTGGAAATGGCCAAAATAGTGAAGGAAACAACTTTTATGAATAAAGTTTTGTAAAATTTCAAAAGGACTAAATTGCAAAGTTTTATAAAAACTTGACAGATTTAAAAATCAACCCAAAAGTCCACCTTTACAATGTAATTTCAAGAAAGTTAAAATATGAAAGTTGTAAAACTCATCAAAATGTTAAGACAACTTGGACATTTTTCTAAAATTTTGTATGGTTTATAAGTTATAAATTTTACAATATTTTAAGCATAAAATTTTGTAAAATGAAAAAATGCAAAAAAAGTGATTGAATCAGACCAAGGATATTTTAAAAGTTTAATTCCTTGCAAAAACTGAATGTTTTAGCATGTAAATGATTGTTTTTGGTCCAAAGGCAAAAATGTCAAGATCTTTTTGTTTCAGGCCAAAACCATAAAATTGTATGAAACTGAGTTTTCACTAAGGAAATGTTAGTTTCCTACACAACTGTTATTTAGTTTTCCATAATATTATGAGATGCAAAGAAATGTAAGTCATATTTTAAAATAGGTTTTAAAAGTTTTCTAAGACCCATCTGGGACAAAATGGTCTTTTTTGTAAAATGGTCAAAATGGACTTGAAATGCCCGATATCAGAAAACTTCCCTTAGTAGGAATTTTTTTGTAACACATAAGTTATGAGATGGCAAAGCTAAGCAAGAAGCTTAGTAAAGTCCTGAAGTTTATAAAAAACTCGTTAAAGGTAAAACTATTATTTTAAAAAAAATAGCTAAAATGGAGTAGAACACTCCAAAAAACCATCAAGTGAGATGAGAAATGTGACACCCGTTATTTTTCTAATGGGTATTATGGTTATTAAATTAATTATTAGTATGCCAATTAAAATTTGTTTCATCTAAAATCTATTTCCTGTTATTTATTTCTATTTATTTTTAAATTTGCTAAAAATTTTCCATATCTATTTCGTATATTTACCTAAATGCCCTTAGAACTTCTAATTATTTACGAAAATACAATTTTGGCATTTTGTGTTTAAAAGTCTTCGAAGAGACTCATTTTTCTTGCCCTTTTTCTTTTCTTTCTTTATCTTTGTCGACACTTTCTCTTTCTTTCTTTTTTCCTTCTCTTTGTCTTTCTCTTTTTCTTCTTCTTTACATCCATGTTGAAGCAAACCAGGGAGATCAAAAGGGAAATTCAAGTGACCCTTTCACAAAAATCACAAACAATCTCTCACAAGCTCAAAGATCAAGGGGATTTAGACGATTTCAAGATTAAACTCTACTTTTGAACTAAGTTTAAGGTTAGATTTTTAAAACTTAAATCTTGGTTCTAAGTTGTATTTTGGTATGAAAATTGAGAGAAATGTGTTGAGCACGAAAATTTTGAAAAGAATGATCTATATGTGTTTAAATGTGTTAATCTTTGGTTTTTTATGCATTTTCTATACCCTAAAAATTGTTAAAAAGAATTGGATTGAGTTTTAAAGTTTAAAAACTTTGAAAATGGAAACTAGAATTCCTAGAAGTTGTTTTGTCGGCAAGTTGATCTTTTCAATCGGCAGGCCGAACCCATCGACAGGTTTGGCATGCCAAACACTATTTAGTTCGATAGCCCGCTGAATAGTAACTGACAGGCCGATGAACAGTAATCGATAAGCTGATGAATAGTAACTGATAGGCCAACAGAGAGTCCAAAAATAGCAATTTTGTTTAGAGGGCCAGAAATAGTTAATCGATAAGTCGATCAAGCATTCTAAACACACTCGTTTTACACCATTTTATGTTACAAAATGTTCTAAGGATTTCATATAAATGATTATGGCACACTAATAAGAAATCGGTATGATTATGAATTAGAAATTTAGTTAAAGTATGGCTATTTTTATATGTTACAAGATAACAAAGTACTTAAAGCTTACGTGGTAAACTTGGTATCGTGAGCTAGAAGTCATCAGTATGGTATTTGGTAAGAGATAGGGAATCCATTACTCATCTTTTGTGAGGTTTTTATGGAATTAAAATTAGTTGTTTTATTGCAAGATATATATTTAGGTTAAACTGTTATTATATGAGAATCATATATAAAACAATAATATGAACTCGCCCTGTATTGTACAACAAGAAATATGTTGATTTGACATATGTTGTTGTAAATTGAAAAGCATGGTTAGGAACACTAATTCTATAAATAATGATTAATTATAGAGGAATTGTAAGATGTGAAGAGGGCAGCGGTTACGTTCTTGGTCACGAATACCCTAAAAAGTAAAATAAGGGGGAGGTGATAACGCTTCATTAGGTCGAAAGTCCTAGAACACATTATACAGGAATCAATTTAGTGAGGAACCTGGATTTGAAGTCCCTTCATCGGAACAAACTTGGAATGATTGGAGGGTGGCCAAGTGCTCCCATTTAGGTTTCGTTGAGTTGAGTGATATGATATTTTATTGCACGGTAGATATAAATGAGCATAATTAAATCCTAAATTGATATGTATATATATATAAGTATTGAACTTGGTACGAATGATCATAAGATATAAAACTTGATAAGAATAATCATAAGATATCCACCGGAATTGAACATGATAACATTAATGAATAACATTGAGAACTAGCTAACCATACAGGTTTTAATGTGGTAAGGATAAAAACCTAAAGGTGAGTAATGGTTTTTTCTACTGAGCATGATGTTGCTCATTCTTCTATATTTCTATCTTTTCAGGACTCACAAAGTGTGAGGTGGTGACAAAAACCATAGTTGAGGAAGCTATATAGCTGTATTAGGTTGGAATTGCTTCATTTGTTAGAGAATGCACTTCATGATAATGTAAGCATCTTGTGTTACTTTCTAGGACTGTATTAATATTGTATTGAAGGTTGGAATGATGATGATGACAGTTGTTATTATAAAATATAAGGTGTTATATTAAACTGTGGTTTATTTATTTTCTGATCTTTATTTTATTTATTAAAAAACGTTAACCTCCACTTAGGGGAGTTACAAGAAATTTAACTAAAGGATGTTAAACTTAAGTAAAAAGAAAGGTAACTTGGTGGGTTATAAAGTTAAGGGAAAAGTAACCCGGTGGGTTACAAAATTAAGTAAAGAGAAAAGTAACCTGGTGGGTCACAAAGTTAAAAGTAAGGTAAATTGATGGTTTACAAAGTTAAAGAAAGGTAAAATAATGGTTGGTAAATCGATAATTTACAAAGTTGAAGAAAGGTTCTTTGATGGTTTATAATGGAAAGGTAACCTGATGGGTTACAAAGTTAAGCAAATGAAAAGGGTAAACAAATGGGGTACAAAGTAAGGGGAAGGGTAAACCGATAGGGTACTAAGTTCAGTAAAAATTAAAGAAGATTAATGTTTAAGTTTCATTATCAATCGAGTAGATTGATAAAAAGAAGTTAGCTAATAAGTTGGGCGTCGTTTGATCAGGACACATAAGCCAACTAACAAAAAAAAAAGGAACGAAATAGGGAACGTTAGAGCTAGTTTAGGTAAGTTTCAAACCTCACCTATGGTATGAAGAAAATAATTTCCTAAGGCTTTATATATGTTTGCAAATGTGTTTAGAATGGCATGTAAGTTGTTTTTAAAGTATGTTTGCATATGTTATGCATCAAAGCTTTAAACTTCAAGTCAAAATTTGCAAAGTGTCCACAACTACTATGTTTAAAGCATATTTGAATTTGTTATGCAAATTTTTTTAAAGCACAAGTTAAGACTTACAATGTATGTGCAATTGTTATGTTTAAAGTATGAATGTACATGTTATGCCTAAAGTATGTTTAAGTTATGTTTTGCAATATGTTTGCACATGATATATTAGGATTTAATATGCTCATTAAAGTTAAAAATAAGGTAAAGCAAAGATTAAAAAAAAGTGTCGTATCAGCCTTCTTGATGTGAGGTATACAAGTCAAGTTAAAGTTATGATGTCAGTGTTTGAAGATCTAAAGTCTTCCACAAAAGAAGCATCATGGTTATGTTCTCATGATTAATCATATTGGTATGAACACTAAAGACCGTAAGAGAAAGGAAAATAAGAATGATGATATGAAGTTAATGTAGGACATGAATGATCATAAAAGGAAACATGTATTATGATATTGCTTGTATCCTTCACTTATGCAAGTTCATGTTATATATGCATGGTAAACATTCTGCGGAATGTTTTATGATAGATGTTTATGAAAAACATTATGAGAAACGTTTTACGATAAATGTTTATGAAAAATATTTTATGAAAGATGTTTACAAGAAAAAGTTTATAAAAAAACGTTTGTGAAAAATGTTTATGAAAAATGTTTCGTGAGGAAGCTCTTTGAGAGAAAAGTTTAATGAAAGAAGGTTTTAAATGAATTGTGAGAAAGAAGGTTTTAAATGAATTGTGAGATTGAGTTTGAACTTACTAGGCGTAAGCTTATTATAATTTCCTTCATGCTGTAGGTAGTGCTATGGTAGACTAGTAAAACTAGTTGAAGAGTTCGATGTTGCAGTGGACAAATGTGAAGATTTGGATATAGATATTTTTATAAGAAGTCTTCCGCTAGTAAAAAGAAAAAGTTTTCCACTATTTAAAACAGTGTTTCCCAATTTTAAGGAAGTCAATGTTTAAGGATATGTTTTTAAGGAAATATTTTACGAAAACATATTTCAAATTATGTTATGATGGATGTTGCATCAGATTTTAAAAAAGATTAAAAGGTTTTATGAAAGTAAATATTTCTTAATGAGTTTAAGAAATATTTTATGTGATTTTAAAATTGAATGTTGAGCAATGTCTCAACCTTGATTGCAACGAAAGTCGTAACAGCTTTTAGAAATTTTTTAAGTATATTTTAAAATATGTTTAAGAAAAAAAAATTGTCAAATATGTTCTTACTAAGTAAATAAGATTCATGTTCAAGAAAAGTATGTTTAATGTTAAGAAATGACGTTTAATAAAATTAAGTAACGGCCCGAAAAAGTGAAGCGTTACATATTATTTCCCCACATTCACTTCTGAACTTTGAAAATATTATATTTTGAATGGAATTGTTGAATTTTTGTTTGATTTAATATTAGATATGATACTTAAGGGTTAATATGAATATTCTACTCATTTTAAATGAACTAGTTAGGCACCAAACTCTCGTATATTTTGTATTAAGATGCTAAATCAAAAGCGAAAAAAAGATAGAAGAAAAGTAAAAAACTACTGCAATTCAAGTTAGTTCCTTAAGGGTTTCGAATAAACTGATAAATTTATTTTTTTAATGAAAGTAACAAGTATTATTTTGTCTAAAAAATAAAATATTTCAAAGTTCATTAGATAAATATAGAGAAGTATTATAGTTTAGGGCACAACAGATACGCTTCAAAGTTCGAGGACATTTGACACAAGTAATATAGTTTAAGGAGAATTTGTAAAATTTAATATAGTTTAAGGAGAATTTGTAAAATTTATCCTACAAAAGAAATATGTTCCAAAATAATGCATCGCTTTCATTTTTTTTTAACTGGTATGCATTGCACTAATGATTTGGAATCCATATTTTGACAAAAAAAATACTCTGTTCTTGAACGGGCAAAGTTATATTTAAATTAGCTATCTTTTTGTTAAATGGTCCATTCTCATAGCTCATCACTTTATCTTATTCTCAGTTGTAATGAAAATTGTATGGTATTAGATTGACATCTTTATTTCTAAATTTGACTAATTCTTATAGATGTATAATATATATATATATTTTTTGAGGGGACTCACCTTAGTTATCAACCATTTAATATTATATTTATTGCTTGGTTACAAGTGGCTAATATATTAAGAAACGTTAATCATGCAACCATGCAAGTATAACAAAAGTCACGGGCAACGGCCTATTTCTTCTTATTTGCTTGATGTGGGAACTACTACCTCATAAAGTAGTCATAATCCAAGAGTCTACCATGCCAATATACTATAACCAAAATACGAGATATTTATGTTGCATACTATTCTCTCTCTTTTTTTTTTTTAGGCGCAGATTGATTTATATCACACGCAACAAAAGTATTTAATTCAATACCAAATGAGAAATAAAAACTTAAACTAAAAAAATTATTTAATACAATACCAAATGAGAAATAAAAACTAACCTAAAAAAATTAATATACCTTCATTTTTATAGTAGGGTTTTTTCTCTCTTCCTCACTTTCTCTCATTTTCTTTATTCCTTCCTCTCCTCTATGTGTTCACACCAACGCTACCGACGAGAAACAATATATATATATATATATATATATATATATATATATATATCTACGTGAGAAAAATAGAAAAGAAAGCACCTTTCCTTATTGTACTTGCCTTTTGGTATGGATTTTATTTTCTAATCTATCTAAATATAGAGAGATTAATATCGGGGTGCTTTGATGGATTTGAAATCTTTCCACTGATGACTGATCACTTCACCCCTCTCCCTCCATCCACTTTCCGCTCCTACCAAACAAGCTCTTGGTAATTCACATAAAATCCTATCCATAACATAATCGCACATGGTATGGTATGATGGTAACATAAAGCCCACTTCTCATTCGAGTATTGAAATCTTAATAACTAAAGAAACTAAAATACAGTGTCTCTTTCCAAAATTGATAGTGAGTCACTGGTTCCAGATGTCCCAATACCTGTTTCAAGTTATGCCTGGTCCTAGCATCATCGACAACCATTCTCATATAAGTCTCTAACAAAGGATCATAGGTCGCAAACACGGTGTACGAAATTAACTGGTACATGGAACCATGCTGCTGCTTCAACAGGCTTGATTTTGATGCCGTTTGATTGTCTTAGCGCTTCTTCTTGCTTCCTTTTGCGGCACTGGATTTGGAAGGAGTGGCAACCAGGTACACGAACAGAACCACAATGGTGATGACAGAAATCAGAGACCCGTATTTAGCCAACAGCCTCTGCAAAATGAAAGAGGTGACATGTAGAATGGAAGCAAATAGGTTTTATTCATGAAACAGTAACCAATTATGGCGAGTAGGCCACTAATTAAACTCTACATTGCTCCAAAGAGAACCAAACTGGTCCAGAAAAGGCAGAATATAGGACCAATTGTCACCTAGGATGTTTAATTAACTTTCGTAGTCCAAAACATTCAGCCCATATGAGTAAGGCACATACCTTAACCTGTGGAAATTTGGGCCCAGTCGAAAATAATTTCATGAAAACAAAACAAAAGCCTTCAGTTAAAATGGGAGGTGTTCAAAATTAGAGAGTATTAAACAGAAACTGACCAAGGTTGTGCGATAACTCACCCACTCAAACTTCTTCTCGGGAGGCCTGTCTGCAAGAACATCTAGGGGCAGGACTGAAGTTGAGTACGCCTCCTGGTGACCAAAACAGTCGGGAAAAAAATTATCTCAGAATGGCTGGCAAAAAAAAGGGGGGAGAAAAAAAGAATCAAGATATGGCATATGTCCCACCTGTAGAGCAGCCTTTGTGGGAATACGGAATGTGATGACAGCCGGTGCACCATTGAAAAGTCCTTTAGCTTTGGCCTCCAATTCAAAAGAATGAGATACAATACCGCCACTGCGTCGCAAAAAAAAAAAAAAAAAAAAACCGTAAATAAGGATATGAAAATCCAATGAAGGCAACCCAAGGTTTTTTTTTAAAAAAAGCATAACAAATCAGTGGGACTCACGCATCAAGCTTCTCCCATGACTTTGAAATGTTACCGCTGACTACATCAAATACGTCCAGGGGCCAGCTATCATCATTCAAACTAACATCATATGCAGTCCTGTAAAAAATATAGAGTAAGATCACATGTATAGAGAAAGAAATATAACAATGGCACAACGTAACAGAAAAAAATCCCTCTAATAAATAACTAAAACCAAGTGAATTATATGTTATCCTAAAGAGAAAGAAATAAGACATTGGCACAACGAAAAAGAGAAAAATCCCTCTAATAAATAACAAATATTATATCATTCTTATAATTTTGCTTATTCCCACTACACCTTGCTTAAACACTTTCACATACTTGATCACTTCAACAAAAGTTATAACAAAGTCCAGAACCTAACACTCGGATTCATTAACGCAAGCACCACATATAATCATACAAGCATATTTATCTGAAGATTTACCTTTAGTCTTTGGAAAGAGTTATTGCGGAAAAGGTCAAAAACGCATCGAAAACATTAGTTGAATTTTAATCACAATCAACAACCTTCAGATATCGAAAGTAGTTCTAGATCCACTAACACACAAAAGGAGGGAAAATAAAACCTAGACCAGAATTTGGTTGCTTTCGAGCTGACTTTTCTCCATATCTAGACTAGAATTCCAATAAATTGAAATTCGCAAACCCTAATCCGAGACATAAATATCCAATTAAGATTAATCAAATCGTGCATGCAAACGGTCAATTGGATCTGAAACCAATAATTAAAGCTGGATCTGAACAGAGAAAAAGGGAAAAAAAAGTGTAAGATTCAAGAAAGGTATACAGAGATCCTTGGTTGTAGATATCGACGGAGACGGAGACGCGCTCGGCGCCAGACTTGAGCCTGGTGAGGGAGGCCTTCTTGTGGGCGACGATGAAGGGAACGTCGTCCGAAGCGCCGAGGGCCAACGACACCATGAACAGAGCTAGGAGGCCGCAGATCAGGGATTGGGAGATCGGACTCGCCATTTGTTATGCTGTTTTTGGATTCCTATTTCCGTGTGTGTCGTTCGGGTCCCTCGATGATGGGGTTATTATTTATATGCTGGGACTGGGAGGAATGGTACCTTTTTTTTTTTTTTTAAGTTGAAAACATTGAAGGAAGTCCAGAGGTAGCATTCCTAATCTGGTATAGGATTTTTTTTTTTTCCACAATTGATTGCCAAAAAAAAGTTATATTTTCCAACCCTCTGTTTTAGCTTAACTAAAAAACTATATTTTTAATTTTTTTATCTCATTTAATATATATTTTTAAAGTAAATTTAATACATAAATTTATATCTTATCTCAATCATAGTTAATTTTGATTTTTAAAATGACTCAATCATTGCTAAGTAAATGAGTAAAAAATTTAAAACTTCTAAAAATAAGAAAAAAATTAACAAAAACACAAAAAAAAAATCCATTTTTAGAGTATTTTATATATTTTTGAAGTCAAATACTTTAGCATAAATTTTTTTAAGTTCTTAAATTATCTTATTTTACAACTTAAGAGTATTTTGGGTAATTTTTTAAGTCAAAATTAAAAATAGATAGAAAGAAAGTATAAATTTGTGTGCTAAATCTATACATTTGATGAAATTAGAAACTAAAAGTATAATATTGGATTGATTAAGAGATGGTATAAATTTGTATATTAAATTTAATTTGAATGTATATATTTGATGAGATATAACATTTAAATAAGCCTAAAATATAAGACATAAAAAGGTAAATAATCCCAAAAAAAATCCTGTCAATTATGGTAATTTGTAACAATATATCCCTTATTCTTCTAAATGTTAGCATTTGATCCCTTGTTTTAATAAAAATAACGCGTCGTGGAGTTGTCAAGAAATTTTGTTAGACAACTACTTTGCCTGCTCCTCCTCGTGCAATCACAAAGAAGAGGCCAGATTTTTTTTTTTTTTTATAATTTGTACTTTTTTTTAATATATTTACTACATTTTTGCTAACGATAAATATTTTCAAATCAAATTAAATTTTCAATTAAAATTGTATTCAAACATGATAAGAATGTCGAGAGATCATTATAATGTGTACACGTGTTAAATGCTAATTATGTACCAGTTTCGGTTAAAATCTTAATAAAAAAGATTTGTTCCTTTATCATTTCATAAATCAAAAGAAACAAATAGTGTATGTTGAAGATCTGAAGCGCATTTTTACAAAGCTATGGTTGTGAGTAAATAATTGTAATAAATCCTTTTCAAATTAATCTGGCATCATAATTGAAGTCTACCAGACTAATTTTTTCAGATCAACCTTTTCTTTAAGTGGGGACAGTCAAAATTTGTACTTATATAAATACAAAGTATACAACAATTTCATTTTGTCTTCCTTAGTTCCATACAAAAAATTAAATATGTTAACTTTTCACCCAAAAAAATCCACATTTTTATATTTATAGATCATTTGAAAAATGAGTTTGAACCAAAAAGGTTTGAGTTTATACTGTATTAGTTTAAGTTTTATAAAAGAAAATTCGATAATAAAATAAGTTTAAATCAAGGTTTTTTAGTTCAAACAAAAGACCAATTAGTAGTCCATAAGAATTCATTTCCACAGCACTTGCAGTAAATATTACTTTTTTAAACTTTTTGAAATAAATAACAAGTTTTGAAAATATTTTTAGTAAATAACAATAAATAAGATATTTACTAGATAAAAATATTTTTTTACTTATCTATTTACCATAAATAAAAATATTTTAACTAATAATTTTTTACTACTAAATATTTTTAAAACCTCAAATCCACTTCAAAAAGTTTCAAAATCTGCTCCCAAAATTTTTCCCTTAAAAAAGAGATGACGGGCCGTTTAGTATTATTTTAAAAGTATGTGAAAATATTTTTATTTTAAAAAATAAAATTTTTTAAAAATTATGCTGAAAGTGTTTTTAAAATTTTTGACTCAAAAAAACATACCAAAATATTTCTAAAAAGTATGTGAACACCGAAATTAAGTCAAATGCAGTTGGGCCTGACAGTCTTCTGGGTAGCAAACAAGCAAAGTAATGGAAAAGGCCTTTTATGAGAAATTAGGAAATGCGAAGCGAATGAGTAATACCACAAAATTACTGGATTTTATAAAGAAAACAAAAATGTAAGCTTTATATTCACATAAAAATGGTAAACGTAAATAAATAAAGTTCAAAAAAGATATACAGCATAATTTAGGGAAAAAACTTGCGCTTAATTTGGGCAACTCACATTTTAGGTTCGTGCCCTTGTTTAAAAATTCAGCAACTCTTATACTTAATACGAAATTCTAAATGTAAAAATATGCGAACTCCTCCATGAAAGAAAAAATGAGAATAGTAAAATCTTTATGCTCCTGGGCATCCCTCAAATTTCCTCTTTTCAAAGGAAAAAATTGACGGCCCTAGCTTTATTAGGCTTGCAAATTGCAGTCTAATTTTGGTAAATATACATGCATACACATAACACACAACGCATAACACTCTCTTATAGTTAGAGGTGCACTTATCTTGTTTGTTATACATATATATAAATATATATATATATATATGCATAAATAAATTAAAATTGAATGCAGTTAAACGGAAAAAGAGGAGGCCTAACATGAGAGAGAAGAGGCTGTGAGAATAAGACAAGATGCCTGCCCGGGGATCCAATCACCAGCTTTAATTAAATAGCTGTTTGATCAAATGGAATGCCGCAGGCAATTCATTCTTGGCTATCACACTAATATTAAACTAAGTAGACTCTTATCCTCATGCAACATCACCCCTTCCCCTCACATAATTGTATAGTTGTTAATTTTTATCATTTATGTCGTTGGTATATCGACCGTCGGAATCCAAATAATTAATCACTAAATCATAAAGAAGAGGAAATAGGTCTAGCATGAGAGACAAGAGCTCCTCATGCTAGCCAAGGTGACTGCCTTAGACCCAACAAGGATCCTTTTAATTGTACTAATGATCACATATAAATACATATTTGGAAAAAAATAATAATAATAACTCCTGGAAGGAGGCGAACAAGTCATCCTTGGCTATCAAACAAGACCTAATATCTTCATGTTAGACCTCTCTTCCTATGATCTTAACTTGTTGATCACATTACCTCCAATGAGGATATATATGTATACAAATGTCTTAAGAGATCTATTTATAGCCAATCAATAGGAAATGATCAGAATCTAATTATCCCTTTGCTAGTAGATTAGTCCCCTTTTTTGTCTCATCAGTTTGTTTGAGACCTGGTCTATATTCTATTTACTTTATTTGTTTTTCTAAATTCTTTTTCCTCCAAAAGTAGACAGTTGTGAGTTGCTTATTACATCGTTTGGATGCCCCAAAATGGAACACGTTCTCATTCATGCTTGAAGGGACCCACAAATATGTATTAGAGGGAGACCGAATTTCCCAAAATGCTCATAAAGGCTATGAAAGGCTGAAATTTGCCATGCAACTTGTCACGATTAATTGATTTTTGACTAGTTTGTTGATATGCCCAACTAATATTTTATTGCAAACGATTGGCTAGCTTTTGCAAGCCATGATAGCTAGGTATTTGGTGGTTTTCGAGAGCTTAGGCTACTAATTGGCTTGGCTAGTAGTGCTTGCTTATTAGTTTACGAAGATTTAGAACAATAGATTTATAAACTAACACACCAATGAATGGTATATGAAGTTCTCATGCAAACCGGCTTACCAAATTTTATCAATAGCATGTTTAATTTACTTGTTCTAACTTTTAAAATGATATTAAAATTTTTTTTAATTTTTATAAAAAAAATATTATAACAAAAAAAGTTTCTTGAAACTTTTTAATTTAAACCAACAAACCAACCAAGAGAGTGGTTGAACTTGAAGGCTTAAGTTTGCTGATAAATCCACTCTTGCGTGCTTTTAGCATAAGCACAACTTAACCCCAATTCTACAGTTTCACTTCACCATAAAAATTAGAATTCAAATCCTTCAACCTTAATTTCAAAAAAGAAAAGAAATCCTTGCAATCTATAAATGGATCCAATAATACAGCAATAATTGCAATCTAAGGCTCCCAAGAAAGGCCCCAAATCTATCTAGTCTCTCCAAGGCATGGGCTTGCATGCTTCTTTTAGAATCTGGCAAGTACCCTTTATTTCTTTTGCAGCAAATTCTCTGACCTTCTAAATGTATCCACATACAGCACTGAAATCAAAAGGTTGTGACCTCGCCTAAAAAAAATTAACAAAAGGGCATGAACCAATCAAAATGCCATATTTATGAGTATTTCATTGGGAACACGATTCCAAAGGCAAACAGACACCTCCTTCCAATATTTGAGATGCCCTCACATTAATCACAAAAGTCAATGCATTGGCCACTCATAAAAAAAGGCCTTTTCGCTTCTCATCATCATCATCATCATCATCATTGACTTGTTGTATGAAGCCCTCAAATATCTTAACCATTATCAATAGTCACTGCAACGACCCGTCTACGTGATCGTTACTTAACTTGAATATAATCGTAATTTTAACACACTTTGACATAAGGTATTAAAATTATGGAATAAATTTTTTTCCAAATGAAATAAATTCTTGATAATAAAGAATTCGTAACATATAACCTTGAAAGAAATATTAATTATGTCTCAAAACTTAATTTCATAAAACTAACATAATAACATTAATTTCTCAAAACATAACCATAACAATTTTCTTGAAACTTTCTTTTAAACATAAGGATAATCATTTAAAAACTACTAGTTTTACAATATTTCTTAAAACATAATCGTCTAAACTTTTATGATAATAAATTTATAAAACATATTCGTAAAATTCATTTCTTAACTTAACGTAAAATTCACTTACTTGAAAATTTTGTGCATTTGTTGTATTATCTATTATAATATTTTAAAACTTCAAATTCTCTAAGCTAAGGTTTTGTAACCACAATCTCAGTAACTTAAAATTCTCTAAGCTAAGGTTGTGTAACCACAATCTCAGTTTTTGTAAAACAAAAACATGCCTAAATTCGTAAACTAATATCGCGTAAATAATGCAAATCTCCTTTCTTTTCCTTTAATGTTCCTTAAAACATACATAAAAGCTTTTGCAACTTCTATTGCAAATTTAGTTGAGGCTTTGCTCAACATTTGACTTTAAAATCTGTTCAAATTGTTTCTTAAAACTTAATAAGAAATATTTAATTGAATCCTAACTTAAAATTTAACTTTATAATTATATAAAACATTTTGTAAATACATCTTAAACTTTGAAAACATTTCTTCAAACTTTGACTTTGTTGAAATTTAATAGCAATATATCAAGTAGTGGAAAAATAACCTTTTCTTCTACAACAGAAACATACTATAGAGGTATTCATATCTATTTCTACCATTCGTCTGCCTCTTACCATTGCCCATCAAATGTCGCTGATAGGTTTTTTTACCTATAGCATGAACATATTTAAATGAGCTTTCGCTTAGTAAGTAGGAAATTCGTATCGCAAAACATAACTAAAAATCATTTTAAAAAAACTATGCATGAATATTTTATGCTGGCTTATTAACTTATTTTATGCTCAATTATTTAAGCTATAACTTGTTTTATTGCTTAACTTTCCTTGTTTTTATAAATTTTAGTGCGCATACGAACGTCATTCATCATGAGATCATAAACATGATGCTTCCCTTATGGAAGACTTGAGATGCTTCTCTTGTAGAAGACTTGAGACCATCAAACACTAAGGTCATAACTTTATCTTTACTTTAAGAATCTCACGACAAGGAGGCTGTTACAATGCTAATTATCACTTTTACTTGTTTTATTGTGTGTATGCAATATGACTTATCACTACATAACATCACAAGTATGTAAATCATAAATCATAAATCGTAAACATACTTAACTTGAGAGTGACTAAACAATATAATTTAAATATTGCATTTATCATACATTAATCATAACATCATCACGGCATGTCATGTCATGACATAACACACATTATAACATAAATTAGTGTAATAAATTACTGATCATGCATTTTTATAAATTTTTATAAAAACATTTAAAATAATTTATTTAAAGAGTGTTCATACTGTAGGCGAGATTCATACTTATATGGACTCCAAGCTAAGCGGGTCCAGTTGTATCTTGTTGTATCTACAGTCTGTAAGGCATCCTCTGTAGTACTCCTCAAGCAACCATGAATGGCTAGGAATGCTTACTGGATATCATACATTGCTAGAAACGTTATTTTGGACTCCGTTATTACAATTTGAGTCGTCTCAATTTACGTGTAGTCGATACTGGACGATTTTCATCGGAGTCAAATTAGCTCAAATGGAGGGCACCATTGTGTTCAGAGCATCGAAATGAGTCAGGAGGCGGTCTCGGATCGTCAATTGGAGGTCTGGATCACAAAAACCCAAAGTCACCATTGACTGGCCATTGACCAACGTTTACCAGCGTTGACCGACATTGATCGGGCTCCGTTGGCGGCCGGGCTCAAGGCTACCCCTCCTAAATCGACCTTTTTAAGTCTAAATGGCAGCGTCAATTTCACCTAATTCTACCTCTAACATACGAGGTCGAGCTCCAAAATCTTGGCTAAAAATGGTGGCTTAAGTGGCGATGCTTTGACGGTTATGGCCTAAAATTGCCTAAGGGCTTTTGTTACCCATCCTCCTCTAAGTGTTTTCCCTCCATTGTCGCCCCTCAACGCCAACAAAATTGACAGAATATAAGAACTCACGATGGCCCATGGCAGCGTTAGCCATTCTCCGACGAAACAGGTTCCTCTAGTGCAATTGATTGAGACGTTTTATTCCCCTTGATCCTTTGAATGTGGCTGTGCTCTCAATTTGATGAGATCATGCCCGTAACACTAAGTTCCATCCTTCTCACAGCTGCTGTTGGTGGCACTTACCGTTCTTTAATAGGCGGCGACGGTTTGGTGTAATCGATTGAGGCATCATCCTCACTGTCATCCTCTGATTCGTTTGAGCTGAGAGGTGTCAATCACAGTCGCCAGAGGTGGTGAAATCGACAATGGAATGGCGGCAGCAACGGTGGTAGATGGGCAGAGCAATTCGGTGACTGTTGAGGTGTAACCACGGGTGGGTTTTGTTCCTCTCGTCGTGATGGTCGCATAGGAACAAGAATCATGTCGTTCGAACATTAGTCGGTGAAGATATCTCATCGGAAAGAAATAGGTTTCTCCACCACTTTGGTCAGCGCGTGTAGCTTCCTCCAGCGGTGTTTTGGGCGGCACGGCACCTCGTTAGAACCAGCTTGTTAAGAGCTTTTCCGTTGGTGCAGGAGATGTCGAAAATGGGCGTTGGAATGTTGACTGGAGTTGGAGGAGAGAGAAAGTAGAGAGAGAAAATGTAAAGGGAGAAATCTCTTTCTTTTTTTTTTTTTGGATTTTTCCCTCCTTTTCGCTGCATTTCATGTATTTATAGGCGTTAATGCTAGTCTTTGAAGTCTATATTGTGTCGTGGTCGATTTGATCAAATTTTGATCCGTAAACATAACTGTTCACTTAACTGTACTCTTTAAAACTGTAAAATTCTTACTTTGTTAAAAACAATTCATAAACTTTAATCTTTTACTAAACTGATATCATTATAGAATTTCCACTTAATCAACGTAAGTTAGGAAATTCCTCTTTTGTTAGATAATCTCAATAGATATTCTAATTTAGACTCTTATAGATGTCACTTCTTTGGCTCATACATAAAGTTAATAAATTATAAATTTTTAGTTCAGTACATTTAAAATAATTATTTTAATGTACTATTATAACATTTTTAAGTACTTAATCAAAAATGCTGGAAAAATTCTTAATTAATCACATTTATTAATTTTTGGATTTCTTCCAGTCATTACAGTCACTTTGCTGTCATCATATATTTGTAGGGTGTTTGGCAAAAAGTGATTCGGACCACTTTCTCAGTTATAAATAGTGTAAAGCTCTCATATGCTACAGTAACAATAAAAAAATCACTACAATATAAAGTTCTCACATGTTACAATAAAACCAGTTCAAACCAACAATTTTAACTACCTATTAAACACTTTAATGGTCTTTAGGCCCATAGATGCAATGACCTTAAAACTTTCAATCATCGCTATTTTCTATGAAGGTTTTTTTTTTTTTTTTTAACAAATAGAATAATAGATATATGACTCGAGAAGAAATAATTAAAATTTGAAAGCTTCAATTTAAGACGTTGGCTATCCCTTTTTTTTTTTTTAAGGGACGTCGGTTGTCTTTTGATATATGGATATTAATCACCAAACCATTCATTTTCTATTATATTTATCACTTTATCCTATTTAATTTCACCATGCTTCATTTTGAAGCTACAAAGAAGAATTATGTGACTGTAAAAAAAAAAAAAAAAACTCTATTGATATTGTACAATATCATATCATCCTATGACATTATAACTAATATTTATATGATGTAACTTTAACAAAATTTTAAAAATTTGACGATTTTCAATCTTAAAAAAATTATCCTAAACATAAGCTTCTTTTTATTCTGTTATTTTTTCAAAACTTTCTTAAGTAAATAACATGTTCTAAAATATTTGAGGGTGTAAATAATTTATGAATAAATTGCATAATTATACTTAATAGTTTTAACCTTTTTTTTCAATTTATCTTTCTATTTTTAGCTACTATAAAGATATCCTTTGAGTTCAAAAAACTTATTTCAATTCCCTCTTTATGAATAGAAAAAATTACGCAAAACAATATAATTACCTGTGAACAGTTATGAAAAATATTTCATAAATTTAAAGCATAAAAAATTATAAAACAAAAAGATATAAAGTTTTATGTCTTTATGAATATTAAAATACTTTAAAAAAATTTCTTGAGAAGAAAAATATATTTTTAGAAAAAAATTTGGCCTAATTAAAGGCATTTTTATCTTATCTTTATGATGTATAATTTAAAGAATATATTTTTACTTTTTAAAAATAGAAGGATAAATTGAAAAAACACTTAAAACGTATAATTATGTTTAATTAACCCAATAGCTTATTTATTATTATAGAATAAAAAAAGTTAATTACATAAATATACCTTTTACTTATTTCACAATTTATCCTTCTTTTTTTTGAAACTACAATCTTGTACCTTGAATTTAAGGAGATTGTTTTAATTTCATCCTTTTCTTATTTTTGGACAGCAAAAAGACAAAAAAGCCCTTCATTCAGCTCATTTTGTTTTTGAAAAAAAAATTGCTTTCCAAAATTAAAAAATATACTATTAACATTTAAAAAAAATACAAATTTGAAAATGAAACAGCCAGGAGAAAAAAAAAAAAAAAGCCAAAGCAAACAAAACAAAAATGCCCTCTTCCTTCTCGTTGGTCACAACAGCCCCTTGTCGCCTTCCCTATCGACCTCCCAACCTAGTCGACACAACCGATCCACCTTTGGCTGCCTTTCTTCATGGTGACCAGCCTTACTCTACTTTCGTGAGTTCCTACGGTCCACACGACGACCCCTTTGACATTGAACCCAGATGATGGGAGTTCCTGCGATCAGCTTGCTTGAGCTCCACCATCTCCTTACTCACGAGCGATGCTCCCTTCCCCAAACAAGTCTTCCAAGTTAGCATGAAGAATATTGATATGTTATGGGCATATTGGGTTTTATTTTTGTTTGTGTGTGAGTGTTTTTTTTTTTATATATATATAATTTTGATCTGAGCATTTTCTTAAAACGTTCGAAACGAAACAAAAAAAAAACCCTATGTTTTCTTCTTTGTTTTCTAGGTTTTTGGATTTTCATTTTGTTTGCTACAGTTGGAGATGCCATTTTTGGGCATTTATCTGTTATTACTTACAATAGCTTGATCTTGAAAGTTGTCTATTCTTATACTTGGTCATAGGTTATTGATCGATTGATTCTAGGATGGGTTGGGTACAGAAGGTTTGTTTATATTCTAAGGAATGAGAGCTCAGAAAATGGGGGTCTCAAATGCGGTGCCATCCAAGAATCAAGGTTGCAGAAGTTGGGCGTTGCGATTTTTTTTAATTTCTTTTTTCCTATTTTTTTGAAATAAATTTATGTTAAGGATTTTGATTATTTTTTAAAAAAATGTTTTAATCTTTTCAAAAATTAGTTAAGGACACTTTTATCTTTGCATTTTATTTTTATTTAAAAAATACAAAGAGGATGAGAATTGAGACAAATTTCTCAAATCTAAAAAATACTTTTATAGTTTCAAAAAAATAAAAGGATAAATTATAAAATAAATTAAACTACAAGGTATATTTATATAATTAGCTCATATGTTATTTACCTTAAAAATTTTAGATATATTGTCTAATTCATTTAAAATTTTAAAAAAATATTATTTAGTGCAATTTTTTATATGATTTTCCCATAGTTGAAGAATGGAGGGTCAATTTGAGAAATATCACTCTTATTTTATTTTTTTTATCTTATTATTTTTATGAGAAAGTTTTAAATGTATCACTTTTAAAGAGTATAAGAACATATCAATCATAAATATTTTGAAATAAGGTTAGACAAATAAGTATTATTAAAGAAGATTTTACCCCCTGCTTGGTTGGGTGGTGAGAATCACGGTTCTCACCACAAACTCAGTTATGAACAGTATAAAGCTCTCACATGCTACAGTAACAATTAAAAAAATTACTACAGTTTAAAGCTCTCACATACTACAGTAAAAGTGGTTCCCACCACCCTTCCAAACACCTCATTAGCCTTTTGAATTGGAGAAGTGGTATAAATCAAAAGAAGAAGAAGAAAAAAGAAATCAATAATGATATTTAAAAAAGTTGAATACCACTTAATTTAGAGAAAGTTACACATTATGCTACACTTTTAAAAGTTGTTTTATTTATGCCATAATTAAAAAAATTTATGTTATATTATCATTTATATTATATGTTAAATATATCATAAATAAATATACGTAGCATTTATAAAAAATAAATCTTAAAAAACGTTGTGTATGAAACTCCCCCTTGATTTACTCGGTAATAGGTCATCATTTTCCATGGAAGTCCAGTCTCCCATAGCCCCGATTCTTCATGCATGCATAAGGTGTATTTATAAAAAATAAATCTTAAAAAACGTTGTGTATGAAACTCCCCCTTGATTTACTCGGTAATAGGTCATCATTTTCCATGGAAGTCCAGTCTCCCATAGCCCCGATTCTTCATGCATGCATAAGGTGTATTTATAAAAAATAAATCTTAAAAAACGTTGTGTATGAAACTCCCCCT
>CAMOHE010056375.1:0-11729 GCA_946598075.1 Artocarpus hirsutus | reverse complement strand
CTCTCACATACTACAGTAAAAGTGGTTCCCACCACCCTTCCAAACACCTCATTAGCCTTTTGAATTGGAGAAGTGGTATAAATCAAAAGAAGAAGAAGAAAAAAGAAATCAATAATGATATTTAAAAAAGTTGAATACCACTTAATTTAGAGAAAGTTACACATTATGCTACACTTTTAAAAGTTGTTTTATTTATGCCATAATTAAAAAAATTTATGTTATATTATCATTTATATTATATGTTAAATATATCATAAATAAATATACGTAGCATTCATTTTACATGGAAGTCTAGTCTCCCATGGCCCAGATTCTTCATGCAGAAGGCCCGACAAGGCCCAACAAAAACACCACGTCATTGACGGCAAAGCCAGCCAACAAAATCACATGCACTTTTTTTGGCGCCAGGTTGGCATAAAGGTCAATGAACATATCCACTTTTACGTGACCTTATTCTTGTGGACCCCACGTGTCGTTCGTTGGCCGTACTCAATTAGTCATATCCTTTAGGAAAGCTCTACCCAAAAAAAAAAAAGAGAGAGACAATTATATCCTTTTGGAACCATTCCCAAAATATTACGCCTGCGATGTCATCAATAATAATATATATATATATATATATATATATATATCCTCATTCTTTTTCCATGCTTATCGTAACGCCTCAACACACATTCACATCAATCCGAACCCCTCACCAATTGGTCGTGCGCTCGTATTAACATGCCACCTTCCAAAGAGATTGAGATATTTCTGTCTTTGTCTTACACCGTCCATGTTCTTGTTATTTCAATTATATATTTCTCTATCATCTTCTTCACCTTTTCATAAACTTTATTATTAGTTTTTTTTTTTTGAAAAAGAAAAAAAAAAGTGTGAAAATACTATTAGATTAAGTCGGAAATGGTGTTTTCGCTCTGCGATTTCTGTGACACCAAATTAGCAGTCCTGCACTGCACCACGGACTCGGCCAATCTTTGCCTGTGCTGCGACCGCCATGTCCACTCGGCCAACACACTCTCTCTCAAACACACGCGGTCGTGGATCTGCCACAACTGCAGAGCCAAACAGGCTTCAGTTTCGGCCTCCTCAAGGAATAATCTTTTTCTGCTTTGCCAAGGTTGTACTACTTGTAATTGGGAAGACCAATATTCCAACGCCAACTATTCAAGAGTTGAAGATTTCTCGGGTTGCCCATCAGCTCATAGCCTCGCTTCCATTCTTGGATTTGACCATATTCTAGTGGATTTGAGTTCTTCTGGGTCTTGTTTGGATGACCAAAAAGGGGTGAACATTTTAGATGGTTCTTCAGTTAAGGACGAGGTGTGGGAGCAGCTGGTGGAGTTGGGGAGGAGGGATCTGGTGCGGGCGGATGTAGATGGGGCTGACTTGAGGCCTAAGACAATACTAAGTAGACGATTTTGTCAAACGACAACGCCGTTTACGTCGTTGCTCGTCTTTTCCGTGGATCTGGGGCTTAAACAGGGTGTTTCGGAAGTTGCTGATGAAGAGGAAGAAGATCTTCTTTGGGATTATAGTCCCACCTATGATTCTTCTCTGGTATGTTATGGTTAGTAGTTAATAAATTCTGTACGTTTATGTCGTTTGCTCTATTGTTGTTGTTGCAAAGGAGGCCTTAGGAGCTTTGTGTGAGAAATTATTGTGGTCTTGTTTGACTTAAGGTAATATTAGCAATATGCAACTACCATGCGACTCTGGCTGATACTTAATAGTAAATAAGTTCTGAAAGAAATTGAGGTCTATAGTTCTATAGATATTGCAAAGAAGCTCTTGAAGTTTTAATTTGGTGAAAGTGCCTTCCTGCCTAAATAATTATTTTATATTGTTTGGGAACATATTTTGAGCTAAAAAGTTGTAGTTTAAACTAAGATTGTTATAGTGTTTTCTCTAGTAAAATTTAAATTTTTATAGTATTTACGGTTCAAACTTTTTTTCGAATTATGTTCCCAAACATGCTATTAATGATGCCAAAGTGTCTTTATTTTTTTGGTACTGGCCCATATAACACATGTTATCATTATTAAAAACTAAATTTACCAATTAAAAAATAACTCATAGGGCCTTGTGAAATTGATAATTAAAAAATTAGTACAAATAACACCTTTTTTTTTTTTTTTTGGCTAAAGTAACGCGCTTTTATATTATGGGCCAACATGGCCTAGTTTTACTGTTACATTTAGCAGTGCGTAATTAGCTTATGTGTTCATAAACAAAAGTTGATATGTAGTTAAACATGTTTCCACAGGGAAGCAGGGGATCGTGTAAGAAGAATGCATGATTGTAGGTTCAAAGCTGAAGTATTTATTTGATGGAAATTTACTAGGTGAATTTGGTCCATGTTAAATGTGCGAATTTGAAAGTCATTTACTTCGTAAGCTAACAAAGTATTATTGCTTTTATATCAAGAAATACAACCCCTTTGGTTTTGTTATTTTATATTCCCTTCCTGCTCATTGTTTCCTCAAACACACGTGTAGCTTACGCCAATACACACACACACACACACACACACACACACACACACACACACAGAATATTCAAACTACGCACATGTTATGTTAAATGGTAAATATCATTTTGACCCTTGCTCGTAGAGATGGGACTTTAATTTGGAAAAGTCAAAAGATTGTGAGGAATCAGGTTCACAAGCCACAGAGTATGGTGCAAACAAGACTTGTTTAGTGACACCAAAGAATGAGATCTCTTCTCTGCTTGATGAAGCTTTCTCCCAAAATGTAAGCAATTCTCACTGCTCTTACATGTCATTCTTCACAGTGCTTAATCTTTAATTAATTTTCCATGACTTGTAGCTGAAAAATAGATACAAGTTCATCTCAATTGTAGCACGGTTGTTTCCCATAATTTTAGTACACGTGTATGGTTTGATTGAGAGAACGCTCTTGTTTGATTAAGGCCTTATATATGATGTGTAACTAAGCTTTGACCAATTTTTTTCTTCACATGTCACTTTGTCTTAATAAAAAATATTGTTTAACAACTATTGATACGCTTGCTGGAGAAACAAAAATTGTAGAATCACTCGAGTCAACCGTTGCCGAATTATGGGCCCGCAATAGGAGAAAGTACCAGCAAAGAAGGCGAACTGGATTTTGCTATGTCTGAGAAGGACTTGGGGCATTTTGTTCTGCCTAGGAGTGACACTGCAAAAGAGCCAAATCTTAAGGTGGACATGGAGATGGTAGCACAGAACAGAGGCAATGCCATGTTACGCTACAAGGAGAAGAAGAAAACTAGAAGGCAATACTTTCTTTCTCTCTAAGTAACATTTTGAACATTTATTAAAAAAAAAAATTATTCGTACAAAATGACAAGCTAAATTGTTGTAATAGAATAATTAACCCCAGTTCCTCCAAGAGTCATAGTTTAAGCAAATTAAGATCCTAAACTTTTATTATTGAATGGGATTCTAATATTGTCGTTTTTCTGGTTACTAATGTGATGGAGTTTGAACAGGTATGATAAATACATACGTTATGAGTCAAGAAAGGCAAGGGCTGATGCTAGAAAGCGAGTAAAAGGCCGGTTTGTCAAGTCAAGTGAAGCTTCTGGTAATCAATATTAGTAAGTTGTGAAGCTCCATACCAGAGTAGCACATTGTCCTGTTTGTCGTTGATAGTGTAGACTGTTAACTATATATATATATATATTTGTGTATATATATATATATGTAACACGTTCATGGTGCTCACCTTGCTTTGCCTCCATAAAGAAGTAATAGTTAGAACGAAAAAAAAAGAGCTCTAAGTTTGTATATAAACCATGTATTAATATCTCTTTTAAGATCTTGTATGGTTTCCTATACCCTGATGCTTTCTTTTCTTTTTTTTGGTAACATCCTATGCCCTGATGTTGGTTACTTTGCTTTTGGATCTTTAATAAATAGCAGCGAAGAAGTTTATCTGTTAAAAGGAATACACACCACTGGTTTGTCATCATATATGTCCAAATACATCAAATTTATCACTAACAATGCGAGATTTGATAGTTGTAATTTTGTCATGGAACAGTTCTATTATATTTTTCTAGTCAGTTTGACGTTACGTGATAATAATAATAATAATACAGTAAGGTGCTGCTAAATTAGTAAACTAGTACTTTCTGGAAATTTGTTTCTAAGCCCAGTTTTTTTCACTATATTAGTATGACAAAAAATAATTAAAAAAAAGTCACCAATAATGATAACACCAGTGATCTAACAGAAACTAATGTGGACTCTCTAGGAGAATGTTACACTCTCATTTGATGTACTCTTGTTGAGCATGAAAACCGAGTTTGAGTTACAAGTCCAAAGTCTCAAAAGTGGCGAGAACTGACAACTTGAACCAATTATTTGCAAGTTCCAATTTTTTTTTTTAAAGGGCCAACTTTGCAAAGTTTAAGAAACATTGAATATCATCTGAGGAGCCAGCCAGTGGCCCATCTTAGGTAACATGGGAAACGGGATCTGTAGGAAGTCCATAGATAATCCGAAATATAGATTACCCCATGCATTTTCTCAATAATGGCTCACCCAGGTCTACAATCAACAGCGGACTCATTGGCACCCACCTGAACAACTTGTTTAAACATATACATATATACATATATATTTTTTACATATAGTTTTTTTCCTTTGCAACCCACATATATATTATATAGTTGACCACCTTAGATTATAGTGGCTTTGTTTTTTTTTTTTTCCTCCCCTGGAAAGTCGTACAATAATTTTGAAGATACATGAAAAATGTAAGTTTTGTCCTTGAGAACTTGATTTGGGCCTCAAGTTGTAGTCTTGTTGATAATGGAATATTCTGGATCAATGTTAATCAAGCCTTCTACATCAGTAATTATTTGATTTGATTGAGTAAAATGGAAAAGAAGTCCACAGTACATGATAGCTCAAATCCTCCGCTTTTTAAATCAAAAGAAAAAGAAGGGAAAATAAAAAAAAATAAATAAATTGTCAAGTAACTGAAAATCAACAGCCTCTAGTGGAGTGGAGTTTTTTTCTCTTCCTTTCTAGTATCCAATCTAACTCTAGGCAATTTTTTTATAAGAATAAAAAAAGATATTTGTCAATAAGTATTTATTTTTTTAACTGTGAAATTTATAAAAAATAAATAACTTTGACTAGTTCTAATAGTGCTAAAATGTGCATTATTGACTAGGTTCGGCCATTTAAAGATCAATATCTAATGATTTAGAGGTGATACGCCAAAAGTGATTATTCGACCTGACTGATCAACGGGGTGGAGAATGACTAAGAAAAGTCATACTAGGCAGGCCAACCACACGGATGAGACCAGCTGTCTAAAGGTGGTCCCTACCTGTTTGCCGTGGTTCGAAATCCACGTGCTCACTTTTCCTCACCTGATATCCTCTCTTGTGTGGGTCCCCCAAGAAATACACTTAAGCCTTAACGAACTAAACCCCGCCAGTTGGATGAAACAAAACAGAGTAAACAAGTAAACAAAACCAAGAAAAAAACTAGTTGGAGATACCACAAACAACTAATTATCACCGTAGATTTTATGAAACGTTAATTTTGATGACTTCTAAACTATATAGTTTTCTCAAAATCAATGTCAAAAAATTTCCCCCCGGTTCATAGAACTTTCCAAGTCCTTTTGTTTTTTTGTAATAAAAAAAGGCAAAGCGAAAAAACAAATATTAAATTTTCACGTGTTGATAAAATTTTCAACGGGCTCCTTCAACTACGCAGAGATAAAGAGTCTTCCAATTCAGTGCTTCTACGTCTTGGCCATGTGATTTATGTCTCGATCCTTGAGCTTCCTATTCTTTGATTCCTCTCTCTCTCTTGTTGTTTTTTTTTTTTGAGAAAAAATAATTATATTTCAAACTAAAATAATACAAACAAGAATGAGATGCACAAAATCACGAAGTATGTGGGAATTTAAATTTGAATGCAGAGATCAAAACCACCAACAGGTTCATTAAAAGCTCAAAAAGAGTAAAACATGTACAAGTTTTAACAAGAAGAAAACAAAAGGGTACATACTGAATCGAACATACAGTCGCTTTTTCTAACACAGCTCTATGTACAGTTGACAACTCCGATGAAGCCGTTAGTCATGGCTCTTAATTACCAATATTCTCAAAGTGAAAGCAGCTCGAATTTTGACAGCTCTCTGCCTCCTATGTCCTCTCTGTAACCAGTGCGTCTTCTCTCGCCCTGTGTCTTCGCATTTTCTTTCTCTCTTTACTCTCATCCGTCAATCAAATTTGTATTTATATATTATCCTTCTCATAAAGATTAGATTCCATTATACGTTTTTTTTTTTTTTGTTTTTGATTTATCTCACCACCATTTCTTTCTTTCTTTATTTCTTTAGCTCCCACGCTTCTAAAAAGGCCTTAATTTGTATTCTTTTGGTAATTGGCTTTAATTGTGTAGTAGAACGTTATGTTTGAAAGCAATAATAGTACTAGTCACAAGTGAAAGCCAAATGGGGTGTGCTTCTTCTGTGTATGCTGTTCCTTGGAAGAAGAAGCAGCCGAGTATCCCCGAAATCGTTGTGTTCGTCCCTTCGTTGCGAATTCCGGTTGAATCCGATCTTCGAAGACCTCTTAAAGGCTTGATTCCGAAAGATCTCGCCGACCGCCTCCACTCCCTTCGGAGCCAGATCGTGTTAGTAGCAGAAGACACAGGTCTGTTACTGCATTAATACTCTATTCCGTTGTTTTATGGACTAGAAATCATAGCAAATTAACCAGATTTTTTTGCTTTTGATTTTTTGTTTTACTTCTGATTAATCTGCTTCTATCTGGTGCAGATGGATCTGCTCTAACTGAATTGCGGCGAGCTTTGGAAGAGTACTTGTCTGTTTTGAGTGGGATTACTAAAAAAGGTCCGCATTCAATTTTTTTTTTTAAATTCTCATGCAATTCTTTGTAATGTTTATAATAAAAAAATACTAATCTTTAAGTTCTGTAACAGAGAATGCTATTGAGGGATTGGTAGAATTCAAGTGGAAAAATTTACAAGATGGAAGACAGGTATTAAACAAAAAGCAAGGTAGTTTAAAAAGATTATATTTGGCTGCTTATTATATGGTTTGAGCATAATTGGCATTTGAAATTGTATGAGCAGGCAATAAGTGTGAAAAGCTCTTGGTTTGAACTGTTATCTGTTATTCATCTGATGGCTATGCTGACCTTGGCGGAGGCTGACTCTTTGATGATCCCAAAAGACCAGTCTGGTTCTGGATTAAGAGTTGTTTCTTCAGGTCTGTTGTGTCTTTCTTTTCCACATTGAATTGTACTACAAGTTAAGAAAAATGCCATTGAAGAATCCAAGTCCAGAGATGTTGATCTTAAAATCATTTTTGCTTTCAGATTGCAAGAGGGAAGCAGTGGACTTGTTGCTAAAGGCATCAGGCTACTTGGAGTTCTGCGTCCGGGAGGTAGTAGTTCGCATGCCGCCAGATATCAAGTAAGTACACTGAAGAATAGATAAAAGCAACTTTGCAATCCATGTTGAAACAAAAACTGTGACAGAGAATCCTATACTTTGACACCTATTGAAAAACCATATATGGTGTTAAACCAGGAAAAGGTTGCCCAAGGATATGCAAGATAATGTGTTGGAGGCCATTTCCATTCATGCTCTGGGTCAGGTATTGTCTAATTTACTAGACTATAATAGTTTGATAGCAGGGGTCGTGCCACCCATGTACGAGACCCCATGAACTTTTTTTTTTTAAAAATTTTGTATATAAAAATTTATGAAATTTGTATTCGCCCCTTTAAAATTCGAGCTCTTTTAATTTGCTCTACTTTATTAGTTAGTTTATGCCCTTGTTTCTCCTGTCTAATTTTTCTGGCTCTGCCATTTTTTGGTAGAGACATCTAAGCATTGTAATGGTGATGGTATATGCAGGGGACAGAAATCCAGCTTGGTTTAGCAGTTGAATGCCAGAAAGCCACTTTGTCTGTTAAAAGGAGACTGGCATGTGAACAGCTGAGCTATTTTAGCCAGGTATGGTCTAGCAATAGCTATAATATAACAGTTGATTAACGGAAAAGGAAATCAAGTATGGACTACTTATGTCTTTCTTCAAACTCCTTTTGATTCACAGTCGGTCTTGCGCAATTTTAGACCATCATATCCCCAATTATATTTAAAACTATCACTAGCATATATGTCTTTTCTGAATTCTGCTTCATACGTTTTTTTTTTTTTTTGCTCATGGTTTTTTTGTGTTTTTTTCTCCGATGTTTGACCAGGCTTATCACAGGTTGTCAGGAGGATGTGACATCAGCCATGGGAGTGGAAAGCACATTTGGTTCCTAAAATGGAAATTTCTAGAAGCAAAGGTTTGTCACAAAATCACAATTCCATTCAATCCCAAATGGTAAAAGGAACATTCTCTTTGTTGGCATGTAATATTAATACTGGTCTTGTTTGCTTTTATACTAGGCTGCAGCTTACTACTACCATGGCCTGATCCTTGACAAGGGCGGTGAACCATCAAACCACATTAGCGCAGTGTGTTGTTTTCTTGCTGCCGAAGAAATTTTGTCAGAGAGCAAGAAGGCTTGCTTGACCTTTTGCCTTGCAGCTCCAGTCACTAGGTTGGTTTGTGATGGCATTATATGTCGAGCGAAAATTACAAAATTTTTTCCTAGATTCAAGTGATATATAAGGTTTAGACGTACTTTCTAAATCACAAAAATGGCCTATTTGATTGCTAATCTGTCAAGAATTCTACACATAAAAATGAGACATGATTGTCTTTAAATATGGTAAGAAATAGTTGTAGAAAAAAGTTTGTGTAAACTGATATTTTTTTATGACGTATGTTAAAAAGTGCTTAAAGAGAGAGATTTTAAAAGAATTGACAATCTGCCCCGTCTGATGAAGCCTGAAGAACTCTCAAAGGTTCGGTATATACAGGTCCGCTATATTGTTGTATCCTTGCTGATCTTTCTATAATTTTAAAAATACAATCTTGAACATCTAATTCAACTTTAACTCCAGAGAGAATCTTCTGATTTTTCTTTTATGCAAAGTATAAAAGTGTGTTCCTTTTTTTTTTTTTTTTTAAAGTCAAACCACTTTCTCTATGATGTTTTTGGAAGGGCTCCTCCTTTATGGGGTGCTATGAAGCATTTGCAGCAGAAGATTCCAGAAGTAGCATCAAGGAAATCTCAGATGTATGGCTACCTTTTAGAACAAGAAAAGTAAGAGGCTTCATTTACTTTGATACGAGATTATTATCAGTACTTAAAAATAGGTTGGATTTCTTGCCACAGATTAATAATATTTTGTCTGGTGCAGGGTCCTTCAACAATTGCCAGATTTACCAGAGTTCCAACTTTCATTAGCACCAGAAGACTACCGATTGCCCGAGATCGACTCGGCTTGGGATAGCAAAAAATGGGAAACTCAAGAGCAGCCCCAGAAAGAACATCTCAAGGATTCCGAAGATGAGAGTGAAACCGAAGTATAATAAGCTGCTACAGTTGTGGACATTCTTATAAACTGAGAGAATGTATTTTACAGGAATGTAAAGAAGCTAAAAAGCTTACTTAGTATCACTTCATGCCTTAGTTCATGTTATATTGCTCATTTTTAATGTTAAATATCACTTCACCACCAGCAGATAGTAAGATCTTAGCACTTTTGATCAATCTATTGCCAATCATAATTTTGCAGCATTCATGGTAGAATATGGACCACATTATCTGGTAAATTAATGTGAGAATACCCTTTATACTGTTGGAATTAGAATAGTAAACGCAGCGGAATGATCGTTTACAAACAAAAATTTTCTAAAAAGTTTGTTCATCGGAAATAGATATATAATTTTAATTAATAATAAAAAGCTTTAGAAATTTTACTAACCTTTTAAAGACTTTCAAGGTATCTTAGCTTTCCTCTTTGACACAACGATCTTACAATCCAGGCCTCCACACCAATAGAAAGACGAGTAGGCGTCAAACTGTAAGAATGAATTTTCCTCATACTTTTTTGAATATGCTATGTACTCAACACATGAGATAACAGACCTTTTTTTTTCAAATAAGAACTCTTAGTTTTTCTCTCTAAGTATTTTGCAAAAGTTACGTGAATGAAAAACTCTTGAGATAACTGTTATCTTTCTCTTTTTATATCTAAGCAATTAGTTATTTTTTAATTTAAAATAACCCAATATCATATATACAAAAAAAGAATATATTTTACTTGGTTGTAACCTTTTTATTTTTTATTTATTTATTTATTTATTTTATGTATATATACATACAATCAGTTAAAAGAAAATCACGCCAAACATGATTCCTTTTTCCCTTTTTTTATTTTAATTAATATATATATACGTTTACGTTTCCGTAAACGTTTCAGGCTTCCTCTCTCTTTTTTTTTTTTTTTCTTTTATTAACGAATCACTATTGATTCGTTATATATTTATATAATACATATATATAAAAAGGTCAAAACGTAAACGTTGGTTTACGTAAACAAAATAAAAAAAAGGTAATATATATATATATTAATATATTATAAAATTTTATATATATATATATAAAATTTGGTTCAAAACCATATATATATATATCTATATCTATATTAAAAATAAATCACATTTATTTAAGAATAAATTTTAAAATTAATCAATTAATTAATTAACTAATGCTTAGTTTAATGTGACAACATTTATCACATTACAGCATGTGTCACAGAGAACATTTTTCTGTGTCACATTAATAATTCAAGTGTGAAATAATTAATTTAGAATTTAATAATTCTAAATTAAATATCTATAATTCATTCTATGCATAAATCCAATATAGTGTTACAGAGGTGGTATTGGGGACCTATGGACCTATGACCCAAGCTTCAATAAATTTGAAAATTTAATTAAACTCTTTGATTAATGTGTCAAATTTATTAGTTTCAGTGTTATTCCACTAAAAACTTGAAACTAAACTCTTGAGATTATAGTGAAATTACTCGAATAAAATAAGTGAGTAGTCCATTGATATAATCATTACATATAAGTCAGTCCTTTATAAATAGTTCATAATAAGAGCTATGTTCAATTTCTGTTTATCTCTCTTATTATATCTTTATCCTTGAGTTCCAATAATCATCTAATGAACAGTTAATTCATAATCTTATTATGAACGAGCGCTCTACTATTCAAACCTTGAATCATCACTCAAGAGAACTATCTTTCTAACTTTCATAGGAAATGAATGGATTCCATATCTGTATAATATTATTCTCAGCCATTTATTACATTATGTTTTCAAGATATTAAGTTATGATCTGTGCTTAGACAATCTTATCATACAAGTCAAAAAACATAATGTTATAAATAAGAGTCTAATAAATACTCAGGATTAAGACTGTCAAATATATGATCATCATAGTGATAAATTTGAATACTCTATTTGTAACGGATGATTATTAGAGATTCATAATTTATCTGGTCTAGTCTTATATAATCTCATTATATAAAGTATCTCCAATCTAATGTCTTTACATTAATAGTCTGGATAATGACTATTTCATTCTAAATAAAATTGGACCGTACTTGTAATATTTAATTAAAGATCCCAAACTTTAATTAATTATTACGGACTATTTAGATTTATCTATAAATTTTATCTCTAAGCATATAACACTTGTATGTTAAATTTATAGTCACATAAATAATCATAAAATTTTCTCAATGTTTATA
>CAMOHE010056373.1:1427-39581 GCA_946598075.1 Artocarpus hirsutus | reverse complement strand
TTACCGGCAAGTTTAGCGACATGGAGATTGAAGCGAGAGGTGTCGAAGGAGAAGTTATTGGAATGGCCATCGGTGGATTTGAAGTAACAGGTGGAGTGGAAGTTGGAAGAGTACCAGAGGCCGCATCGGAGATTGGGGAGGAGAGGAAGCTCCGGCCATCGCTGGGAGATCTCGCTGACGAAGATGGAGTCCTCGTAAATCGACCGAAGCGCGTTGTAGAGGCTGTTCTCCTTCCTCTTTATGCTCCTCGCCGCTCTGTATATGCTCAGCTTCGCCTCCGCTTCCATGGATTCCTGATTGAATAATCAATCCTCCTCCGGTTTTTCTTCGCCTGGTTTTACAGCTTCGCGGATTTTTTTATTCCCTTGAAGATGATAATGGTCGTGAGAGTCAAAGTCGTATCTTGATGATGTAAGTTTGAAGTGTAGGAGGCACTTGTAGTACGAAATGTCGGTTCTGTGTTTGGAAGTCCAAATTTCGATTCAAACTGGTGTTTGGATTAACCTTGAATAAAATTAAAAAAGAAAAAGGAAAATTGTATTAAAAATCACTTTTTTTTCAAACTAATTGTAATAAATATGAATATATTTGTAATAAATAATATATTTATGACATAAATAATTTTATTTATCTTTTATTTTATTCATAAGAAAAATAGTTTTTGTTTATATAATAATAGATTTAAAGTGTAAATACATAAAAAAATGAAATAAAATATGCTTAAATAAGAATACATTTGAGAAAAATCATTTCTAACAAAACATGTCAGCAAAAAAAAAGTATTTATAAAGGTCATTATTAAATATTATTTTAAACATATAAAAATTTTTTAAACAAGAATAAATTTGTAAAAGAAGTTATTTCATTCGGGGCAATTAGTTAAAAATAAATAAATAATAAGGCATATTTTAAGAATATAAGATTTAAAAAATAACCAAAAAAACATGTAATCGAAATAGGTTATTATTAAGCATGAACTGACTAATAGAATATGGGCATATTTGGGAGGTTTTTTAGAAACTGTTTTTGACTTTTTTAGTCTTTGTCAAAAGTGTTTTTACTATCTAGAAGTACTTTCTATCAAAGCAACAAAATGTAGTTTCTTAAAAAAGTAATTCTAAAAAAGACTTTGAAAGTTGTATCAGAGAATGATTAATACATTATAAGCTTAAATATAATATTTTCAACTTAAAAAAAGTGAAACCATTTTGACCTATAAACGCTCTTTTTAAAAATATGATTCCAAACACTTATTGGAAAGCTACAGCTTTTTTTTTTCTTCTTCTACTGACTAAAAGCACAAGCAAAAGCAGTGCCAAACAGGCCCTATGTCTGAGAACAAAATTTTAACAAGAAAATCTGACAAAAAAATAATTAACTTCAAAAAATTCCCTTGAATTATAGCTCTTATAACACTTTACACCTTAAATTTTAAAACGTAACATTCGTTCTTCCTAAAATATGAGCCGTTAACATAAATAGTTCTTCTGTTAGAATTTTAATGAAAAAGTGAAAAATAATTTTAAGTTTAAGGGTATTTTAGTAATCTAATTTATAAAAATAACCACAAAAATTAAAAATATGATAAAAATAGTATTTAATAAAAAAATAATTTGAAACCATAATACCATTTGAATCCTCCTTTTTTTAAATATTGAAATTTTTTAAAAAAATTTATTACTTTTTTCACACCAAAAAAGTATTTTTGAAATTTAAAAGTTATAGACGCCAATGGAAAAAAAAAAGAATATAACAAAAACATATTTAATGTAAAAACTACAACAAAAATGTTTCAAAGGGGAAAAAACTCAGATAGTTTAATAAAATTTCTTTTATATTTTTAAAGTTTTCATTAGTATTAACTTTTAAAATTTCAAAATACTTTTAGGTGAAAAAATTAATAAAATTTCAAAGAAATTTTCGGTAAATCAAAAAAAGGATCCAAATGGTATAATGGCTTCAATTGATTTTTTTTATTTTTAATCATCAATAAATACTACTTTTATTATAGTTTTAATTTTGATGATTATTTTTATTATAGACCTTTAATTTTAAAATTCTTTGTTAATTCTCTGTTAAAATTCTAATAGAATGACAATTTTTATTAACGACATATATTTCAAGGAAAACAAATGTTACGTTTCAAAATTCGAGGGACAAAATATTACAAGGGCTATAGTTCGAGAAGAAATTTTGTAATTAATCCAAAAAAAATAGTTGAGATGATATATGAAAAAAGAGTTAGAGGTTCTCCTTATCAAAATTTAGTGTCATTTTAAAATGTAACAACGTGAATTTGTCACCTAAGTTTTGCCTGGTGTGACTGCAAGGATGGAAAGTATTATAATAAAATGATCTGTCGTTGATCTAAAACGAACGAGAGGTCCTTTTTTTAAAATTGTTGTCGTTGCCGAATAAGAAAACGACACGTAGTTTGACTAATTTAAACAAAAGAAAATTTTGATAAACGACATAAAACCACATATCGATATTATTGTGTAAAGATTTTGTTGTCCTACCATGCAAAACGACATGATAAGAGACATTTTTCTTCTTCTTCTGGGCTTTTTTTTTTTTTTGGCCTGAAAAGTAAAGATAATACACATTGTTCCAACTATACATATATATTTTTTAATAAATTCGGCTCTAAAATTTTATTTTATGTATTTTTTTTTTCCCTGCAGCTTATCTGGCAACAAAATCATGACATATTGACATCTGCTGTCGTAGTCATTATTAAAAAAAAAATTTGGTATCTTCTGTTACAAAACGATATGTCGTCGTTTAATGGAAATAATTTGCCACTTCCCTTTTTTTTTAAGAAAAAATATTGTTGGCACAAATTTGGTGGCTAGATGTGCCGTATGACTCAACAAACTTCTTCAAGGCTTGAATAAGGCATGCAACCAAGCATTAGTTATGTTGATCCATGATTTAAAGATCCATACAAACGCTAATCTCACAAAGACAACCCTTTTTGTGTCCATTTATAGCTATTTTCACTTGGCAATCATCACAATTGGATTGAACAAAAAGCCCCATTTCAAGTCTAGGTAATGTTTAGAGCAGCATTGTTATGAATAACCCTCTTGGACTATTGTTATTAATTAGCTTCTAACTTTTGATTACACTTTTTGCAGCATTTTTCAATGCTCCCTTGGAGACAGAGGAAGCAGGATTAAGGGCCTTCCTTATTTTGAAGATATTCCAGGCAGTACCAGCACAATGACCCGCAGTCGCAAGCACATCTGCCGTCGCCTCGCCAGCATTTTCGCCAAACCTGGTTTTCAGTCACAGTATTGAAGTTTCTCGTTAAAAATATCCTAAGATATTAAAAAGTCACAATTCCTAAGTAGATGAAAACAAAACAATATATGCTTTTTCCCTACCTGTTGCTGACCATTCTAGTTGCGGCGGTGGAAGTGGCTGAAAGAGCTTGTTTCTCGGCAACTTCAACCGCATCTAAAAGCTTATCTGCGGAGTATTTTAGTAATTAGAATATAAAATTATTGTTGGTCCATCTCTTGATAGCTTAAGCTTTTAGAGAACGTTAAATTAACATGGTATCAGTGCGAGAAGTCCAAACTAGTCCAAATAATCTGTGATGTGAACTTACTAACAGCATCAAGTGAAGCTAAGAGGACCTCTCCTGGAACCATGTTAAGGAATGCTTTCCCAGCTTGAGATTTCATTATCGGTGCCATCACTGCTCCAGTGGCAATGCCGACCCCATCTAGCATGGTTTTGCTTAGCTTTTCCGTCATCTTCGACAACTTTCTCACGCTAAACATTCCACAAAAAAAAAAAAAAAAGTAACATGTAAAGTCATTTGATCACATGAGGAATGAGCTTTACATGGTTATATATATTTTCTGGTGTGGTGAGATATACCGTTTCAAGCTTTTGTTGAGTCCACTCTTCTTTGCAGGGCCAGCAGTAGTGTTGTTGATGTTGTTTTCTTTCTTTCTCACATCAATTTTCCCCTCAACACCACCGGTGAGAGTCATTTGCCCTCCCTTTTGGACCTGTTTTTTCTTTCACTTATTTTACACGGACCAACCATAGCAATGTAACAAAGAAATATGGCACAGCTTGTTTTGGGTGCTTAAAAAAAATCCAATGGCATATGATCAAAATTTTCTCTCTTTTTTTTTTTTAAAAAAAAAGGAAGTAACAACTATGAAAGATGTATCAACACATCTTTCTCATCTTTTCCTTGTAATTACACAATTGTAAATAAATAATAATATCAATAAAAGAAAATTATTGTAGGTAAGAAATGAAAAAAATACCTAATCGTTAGGACACAATTCTAAATTATCAATCAAGATAGCATTATGACCTCATATTAAGAAAGACGTTAATTTAACAGATCTTAATAAAAATCTGACAATTGAAATGTGTTATAATAATATGGTACTTTTTTTGTATCATAGCATTCTTCTAATAAAGATTGACCTAAAAGTTCATTTTTTAAAAAGTAGCTTACAATTATGGTTCATCCATACATTTTTTCTCAACACTTTCCTTCTTTAGTAGTCACACATAAACTCTCTTTCGTTAGAGAGTGAGAGAGACCACGTTCAATATTGCAAAAATTATGTATATCTACCACAACAGCTAGTCCAAATTTTCATATAATTTTTCTATATAGAAATGTTCAAAAAAACAGAGAATTCAAGTGTTAAAAACAGAGATAGAGACCTGGTTGGCATAAGCATTGCTGCACTTGAAAATCCCCTTGACAATCTGACCAGTCCCTCCGGCAATAGCTCTAGCCAAAACATTGTTGTAGTCCTCAACTTTCGGAGCAAACTCCTTCCAATCAACCCCTCTACTTTTCGTCGTCGCCGCCGCTGCAGTCTCCGTCGTCGTCAAGCCTGTAAAACAAGAATTCTCTTTCAAGAAAGAGTCCAGAGAGCTCAAGCTCCCGACATACTGCTCGGGAAACGACACGCCGTAGCTCAGAGGATCGCCATCGTTCATGGGCAAAGAGAAGAGGTAGTTGAGAGAATCAAGCTTCACAACCGGCTCGTCTTTTGTCAAAGGCCAAGCGAGATCGTCTCCAACTTTTATTATCGTCGCGAGGCAGACGTTCTCGTCTAATAGTCGGGTGAGCTTGAAGTCGCCATTGGCGAGCTCCAGAGCTTCTCCTTCGTCCATGAGATGGACTTTGCATAGTGGGATTTGGAGTAGAGTTTCGTGTTTGATGTTTTTGGGTTGATCATCTGGTGATGATGAGGATTTTTTTATGTTTTTGGTTTTGGAGGAGGAAGAACTGAAGCAACCCATTATTGGAGGTGGTGTCCTTGTAAAAGGGTGTTCTTTTGTTTGTTTATTGCAGCGACAGAATTATGAAAGAAAAAAAGGAAGATAAAAAGACAGAGAGAGAAAGAGAGAGAGATAGAGGGGTAGAGAGAGAGAGTTTAGCTTAGTGGTAAAAAGTTGTGGGAGATTGGATTCTCCTGTTTGGAACTTTATTCTATTCCATGAAGAAAATTTTGGTTAATGTCAATGTGATCACTTTAGGTGGATGGAACTTTGAGAGGATGACAGACAGTCTATAATTACGTGCTGGAATCAGAGACAAACTATAAATCTAGTGCGAACCGAAGTTAAATTTTTGGTTTCAAAAGGTGGCTTTTTGAGCATAAGAAATCAATTATACATATTTAGGAGGGGACTCCACTTTTAACACTTTACAATTAATATTGTATTTGATGGATTACCCTGACGGTTTTAGCTAGTTGAGCTCTATTAGGTGTTTGAAAGAGTGGTGGAAACTACTTTTATTGTAACATGTGAGAACTTTTTACTGTAGTAATTTTTTTTTATTGTTACTGTAGCATGTGAGAACTTTTTACTGTTCATAACTGAGATTGTGGTGGGAACCACAATTGCCAAACAGCTCCCTTAATATCACGGTGGAATTTAGATTTGATGAGGATTTGATTTTTTATCTCAAGGCCAACCTATTAAATGGAGATATTCAATATCTTATACATTAGTGTTTATTGTTATATTTTAACAATGTGTAACTGGGTGTCTTAAAACCCTTTCCACTGAAAACACTGCAATTATTTTTAAATGGGCTCTAAACTGGCATTTGATAGCTCTGTCCTTGGAATTATTTTGATACTGCTAAGAGACACATTCTTAATTTGTAGCGTCCTTTTTCTATGCAGCTTCGTTAGAAGGCTGGATTTTAATTAAAACTTCGTCTACATAGCATAATGTCTTCCGTTATACGTTTCTAACTTTGTAAACTAGCGGTTTTTTTTTTTTTTTTTTTTTTTTGAGGGATGCAAACAAGTGTTACTCTTCACCCGTAACTTGTCAATATTTTGTCAATTCCTCTGGTGACGAGAAATGCTACTCGTCCAATGTGATTGTAATGTAGAAGCAAGTTACAGGTCGTTTGGGATCGTTTGGCTATTTAAGAAAAATGAATTGTCGTTTATAACCCTTCTTTAGACTAACATATATTTTTTTTAACGAAATTATAATAACCAAAAATATGCAAAAATGTTATAATGTTAAATTGATTTTAATAATGAGAGAACATTTGGTATATACTTTAATTGTTTTTTTTATTTTAAGTTATTATATGGTGGACACATGATTATCTTTATAAATTATTAAAAAAATCATTGTTAATTTTATAGTCAGAGACCAAAATTACTTAAAAAAATAAAATAAAATAAAAGTTATTATATGGTGGACACATGATTATCTTTATAAATTATTAAAAAAAATCATTGTTAATTTTATAGTCAGAGACCAAAATTACTTAAAAAAATAAAATAAAATAAAAGAGTGTAAATATTAATCACCACCCTCACTCCAACAGATCAGTCGGCCAACCCCCACAACTCCACAGCAGATCCTCCACTGAGTCCCTGGCCCAATCCCGCAACGGTCACACCGCCGACTTTAATATGACCTGGAAGTTTCGATTAAGTGATTGTTGCATTGAAAATACTATATCAGTACAAAATAAATAATACCACTAAAGAACAGTAGAAAAAACAATGCTCACCGTGAGACGCATACACTGTACATAGTGCAGTGTTTTCCTTTTTTCCCGCCCCAAGTTATTTTTCCACTTTTGCCCTTGGTGGTTTCTTTCGTTTTTGTTTCTGCCGGTGGCCTTTTGGTCATTTCTCCTCTTTTTTGGGTCCTAATCCGGTTCTACCCTTGGTTCACTCCTCCTTTTCCTTTTCTTTGGTCTGGTTTTCTGACATTTCATATTAAAAAAAATAATTTCTATTGATTGCTACACTACCACAGCCGCCTACTCCTCCCAGTTCTACCCTTGGTTCACCCCTCCTTTCTCTTTTCTTTGGTCTGGTTTTCTGTCATTTTATATCACTGCCACAGCCTCGTCCTAGCGTCTTCTTTGTTTTGGGGTGGTTTCTTGCTCTCTTTGCAGATTCTTTTTCCTCCCTCTTCTTCTTCCTTTTTTTCTCCTTTCTTTTTCTTCTTCTTCTGTCTTCTTTGTTTCTGTTTTGCTCTTAATTTGCACGGTTGCGACTCTATTGAATGAGATGAAGTGTCCCGGGGTGGATTGTCGCTTTGGTATATCTCCATGTGCATACGTCTCTTTCTATCCAAAACTCTTTGACATTTTTGAGTGAAATATATATATATATATATAGTCATTTGGCTGAACAGCAAATTATGTTGCTCATTTTGGGACGATCGGGTATGGGAGCTGCAGCCGTTTTCAAAAGAGTGTACTCGGTTGACGAGCTACGCAACGACAAAGCGGCTTAAGGCGAACAATTCTTTCTCAAAGGATGCACTCTAGATCCTCTCAGTACTTTCTTGTCCGGACTATATCCTTTTCATATCTCAGATGAGAAGCTGTTTGTTGTTCCTATAACGTTAATAAATTTAAAAGACTCTTTGAGTCGGGTTTTGCTTTGGAGTTTGCCCACCTAGAGTATCATGTCCACCTTAGACAATTGATACTCTAAATAATCACTTTAATACACAAACAAAATGACCAGTCCTAGGAATTGTCTTAATAACTCCACTGCTGATGAAGTGCCTAGTGTAGCAAACCAAACAAAATCATGTTATATAAAAACCAGTACCAAAAAAAGCATTGTTATATATTCAAATATTTTGAAAGTGTTACAAGTCTCTATTTATCTCTCTTTTTTTAAGGTCTATTTATTTCTTTCGATTCAATAGTTTCATTCCTTTTTTTAATTTCTGTTTTTTGTGCATGATTGATTAGGCGCCCGCCCAAGAAAACTCCTTATTTCTTTTCTAAAATATGGCAATTTTTGTTTACTACTAATACGCTAACTGCGTAAAATTACGGAAAGATCCTTTTTCACTAGAGCTTAGACCCAGCCATCGCCGTAGCTCCTGTGCCTCTCTCAAAACGAGTATATCACCTAAACCCCTATTTGACATAGTGGTGGAAACCACGGTTCCCACTACAAACTTAGTTATAAACAGTAAAAAGCTCTCACATGATACAATAATAATAAAAAAATTTACTATAGTACAAACCTTTCACATGTTACAATAAAAGTTGTTCTAACCAACAATTTCCACCACCTTACAAACACCACCTAAATATAAAGGACCTTTGCTTATATGCATAGATTTTTAACAATGCTGGCATCCTTCAATAATTCAATTTTTTTAAAAAGTCACAACATGCAAAATACAACTAAACAAATACACATACATACATATAATATATATATATATATGCATACGTATATGTAAGAACTCCCTGGTCTCTCTCTTTTTCTCTCTCCCGAAGAAGCATTGGAAGAAACAAATAGCATTTAGTTTGATTAAGAAATTGTCCACTTTGACCAAATAGAAGCAGCTATGTTTTCCTTTTCTTTTTTTTTTTTTTCTTTATCTTTTTTAAAAACGTTTATTAGAATGGCAGCATTACATGTATATAATAAGGATTTTTTAGATTCAATTTTATGACATTATTGAAAATGACGATAAAATATGCTTTTTAAAATTGCTATAAAGGAATTTTGATTATGGAGTCGTATGTTTTCTGAATTAAAGGAGTTTTCTGAATTAGAATGGCAGCATTACATGTATATAATAAGGATTTTTTAGATTCAATTTTATGACATTATTGAAAATGACGATAAAATATGCTTTTTAAAATTGCTATAAAGGAATTTTGATTATGGAGTCGTATGTTTTCTGAATTAAAGGAGTTTTCTGAATTAGAATGGCAGCATTACATTTGTATAATAAGGATTTTTTAGATTCAATTTTATGAGATTATTGAAAATGACGATAAAATATGCTTTTTAAAATTGCTATAAAGGAATTTTGAATATGGAGTTGTATGTTTTCTGAATAAAAGGAGTTTGCTTTTCAAACGACAGGTGTGGGGACTATAAGAATTTTGAGGTTTTGCTGGATTAATAAACTTTATATAATACTAGCTTCTCTTGTTTTCGTCTATGGATGCTAATTAGCATATTTTGGTAAACAGATTGCTTCTGAAGGACTCAAACAGAGAGTGTTAAAAGTTTCACTGGCTGATCTTCACAAGGACAAGGATCACGCTTACAGGAAAATCCGTCTGAGAGCTGAGGATGTGCAGGCAAGAATGTGCTAACAAACTTCTGGGTAAGCTCTTATACGTGCATTGCTTTATTTTGTTATGAAATGGGTTATGCTGTTTTTCTTTGCCATATGAAGATGAAATGTGTTTATGATCGATCATGAAAATTTTCAGGGAAAGCTTCCATATCTGCATTGCATTATTTTGTTTTGAAATGGGTTATGTTGCTTTGCTTTACGGTATGAAGATGAAATGTGTTTCTGATCGATCATGAAAATTTACAGGGAAAGCTTCTAAATCTGCATTGCATTATTTTGTTTTGAAATGGGTTATGTTGCTTTGCTTTACCTTAAGATGATGACCTGAAAATTTACAGGGAATGGACTTTGCCAAGACAATAATAATATGATTCGGAATTTGGTCGAGTTTTTCAGTTTTCAAATTGTGCATTTACGTCGTTCTTTTTAAGTTGTTTGTTAAATGCTGGCTTGAGTTGTCATTTTCAAGGACAATCTTTGAAGATGTTTGTTGAATGCTCGCTTGAGTTACCACCTACTTGCACTTTTTAGTTCTCCCTTTTCCTATTATCAAGACTTTTCCTAATTTTTGAAATTACTCAATCTCTTAAAGCTCTCTCTCTTCTTAGAAAAAACAACAGGCAGAGGAGGAAGGCAGGGAGATAGCTGACCTGATTGCGTGATCTAAAGGTTATTTTCTGTTTTATTTTTTTTCACTTTTCTTTTTGTTTCCTCTTTTTTCTTTTTTTATTTTCCTTTTTCTGCTCCTTGAGATTCATTTCATGTGATGTTTGGATCTATACGTATAATAAACAAGGGCGAATGTAGGATTTGTCAGGTATTTTTTTTTCTATTTTCGCTTCATTTTTTTTTTTTTGGACAATTTTCGTCCCCTATTTTTTTTCTATTGTTTGGATCTAGTCTATTTTTCACCATATAATATCTATATATATTATTATTTTTTCTTCAATACATAGCTATTTTTTGTTTCTATGGATTCCTTATTAGATATTTAGCATTCTTTTAGTTAGATGATTATCTTAATCATTTACTGCTTTTAGACTTTTATATTATCAAGTGGATTAAGTATTGATTAGTGGGGCAACACATGAAAGGCGAGGACAAAGAAAAAGGAAAATAATAATAATAATAATAATAATAATAATAGCAGCAATGAAAAGAAATGACAAACAGAGTGGAGGAGTAAGTTGATGTTTGTGATGATAATGCCCAAATCAACTAATAAATAAATAAATAAATAAAACCCAAAATCATTTTAAACAAATCAATAAAATAAATCATTAGCACCTATATTTACAAAAAGCATCCACCATCAACTACTTCAAATACTTAATTCAGAATCAAAAGTCAACATCCTGTTGTAATTATAAAACATTTTTACTTCAATAGATAAGAGATCAATCCATAGACCAAGACAAAATGAAAATAAGATTATGTCATAAGATTATGTCAACTGTGTCTATGAAAGGTCATTATCTTAATCATTTATACATACTTTTCAAAACCGTTAAAATTTGCAATCAGTGTTATCTCAGAGCAAGTTAGGCTACATTTTCATTGTCAAAATAATACGCATAGATCCAAACATATCTATCGCTATCCTTCTCAGTTCATTAAATTTCATTCATAGTTACTCTCTTTCTCAGTTTATTTACTCATATATTCCATTCACAGCCGCCGTTGTTACACTTGCTTTATTGATATTTCTTGGGTCTTGGCCAACAAAAGTGTAACAACAGCTGTGAAAAGAGTAGCGGAGTAAATAAAGTGAAGAAGAGAATAATTGAAAAAGAAATTTAATGAACTGAAACGAACTGTGAGTGAATTGAGAGGAAAATAAAGAGGAGACAAAGCAAGAATAATACCAAATAGCAATATTTATAGACGAAAAAAAGGGAACAAAGCCACCATATCAAAGCAATAATAGCAAAACACGTAATTTAAGCTAACCTACTCAATACTGATTTACCTTCTCTAACATAACAATGGCTACAAATTTCAACAATTTTAAAAAACATGCATACATGGATAGGATAATCACATTTTATAGACACAATTAACATAACCTTATTTTTATTTTATTTTATTTTATTTTATTTTGGTCTATTGAATGATCTTTTACAACTACAATGTTAACTTTTTGATATTAAATTAGGAATTTAAACGAGTTGATGGTTGACGCTTTTCATAAATATAAATATGAGTGCTAATGATTTATTTTATTAATTTGCCTAAACTTTTAAAATGCTTTTGGTCTTATTTATTTATTAGTTAATTTAGACATTATCACCACAAACATCAACCTACTCCTTCACTCTGTCTCCCATTTCTTTATTATTACTATTATTATCATTTCCTTTTCTTTGTCTTCGTCTTCGTCTTTCATGTGCTTTCATGTGCTGCTCCACTAATTGATACCTAATTAATTTGGTAATATAAAAGTCCAAAAACAAGTAAATGATTAAGCTAATGGCCTAAACAAAAGTGTACCAAATACCCAATTAAAAATGCATAAAACCAAAAATTCACTGAAAATATAATAATATATACTATACAATGGATAAAAAGGCCCAGATCCATACAGTAGAAAAAGGGTAAGGGAAAAAAATTGAAAAAAAAAAATATTTGTAAATATGGGTGTCAATGATTTATTGTATTAATTTGGCTCAACTTTTGAAATGTTTTCAGTTTTATTTATTTATTTATTAGTTAATTTAGATATTATTACCACAAACATCAACCTACTTTTTCACTCCGTCATTTACTTTCACTATTGTTATTGTTGTTGTTATTATTATTTCTTTTCTTTGACTTCGTCTCTCACGTACTGCTCCATTAATCAATACCTAATCTATTTGGTAATATAAAAGTTTAAAAGCAAGTAAATGATTACAATAATCACCTAACGAAAAATATGCCAAATATCCAATTAGGAATACATAATCACCTAACTAAAAGTTACACTAAATATCCAATTAGTAATATTTATAAGGAAAAAAAAAAGGATTAAAGAATATGTAAGAGATAATAAACTCAGATGATTAAATTTAGGACACTGGGTCTAGATTTCAACGGTCTCGAAAATTGTGCAAAAGAAGTGTTTGTTATGAGGGAGTGAAAGAGAGAAAAAACAACATTGTACTTCAATTATTAAATAATAATCACTCAATTATAATATGCCATACCGAGAATCAACCTACATTAATTTCTTATAATGATTAAGATAATCAATTCTCACAGACACACTTCACACGCCTCCATAAGATTGTCACCTGCTCTCTTTCTCAGAGTGTGAAATTAGAAATTAAAAAATAAACAAATAAGAGACGTTAGAGGGAAAAGTTGTTGTTTTAGTTAAAAAGAAGGAAAAGGTTGAAAAACTTTTTGGCAAGTCTTTTGGCACTCATTAAAAAGGGCATTACTAATTTCTCACAACTTTTTTTCCCTTTTCCTTTTTTTCTTTCCTGTTTCTCATTAGTGAATAAATGGATAGAAAAGTGTAAATACAGAGCCAAATAAATCTTTACGCAGTTAGTGGTGTTTCTTTTTAGAAATTTATAGAATCAGATGAAAGGAAGCCAAGTAGTATAAAATGATTTCTAAAAAAAGTAGTATAAAAAAATAAGAAACACATAGAGGGAGGCAGGCCATAAAAAATTTACCATGCAAAACAGCAAGCAATTTATGCTTTCTCTCTTTTATGTAAGGCCTTTTAGCAGGTTTTGCAAATCCAAAAGCACTTTCGTGATACTTACAACTGCAACATAGTTTGGAAAAATTAATATGAAGAAACACGTGCTATATATAACATTGCACCTTTGAGTTTGAAAAAATGAAGCAGAGTACAAATCCATTGTTCTAGTGGCAGCATAGAACATTTCCCCTTCCAGTTTCTTGATTTGGAATCTGTGTGTCGTCTATTTTTTGTCATAGTTTCTGCTGTTATTTTCGTTTTTTCACCTTTTTTTTAAGTAATTTTTCCCACTTCAAACCATCTCAATGTTGGTGTCTCTACTGAATTTTTTTCCCCTATGAATTTTGGTAGGCTCTACTAAGTCTTATATTTGGCAGGCAAAAACTGTCCAAACAAAAATAGGATGAAAAAGGGTAAAAAAAAACCAAAAGTCAGATTTGGTCATATTCATAACCTAAAAAAAAGACCGGAAAAAAAAAAGGTCAAAACCAATGACTAAAAGCTTAAACAACAGACTAAAAGCAGTTAAAAGAAAACAAAGCCAAAGCTCAAAAACAATTCTAACAAATAGAACTATTGCAAATACATGACATACTGTAAATAATCAATAGAATGTTCTGCATAGCAACCTTTCGACTTTTAGTACAAAAATACACCAAGAATGAGAACATTACCCGAACACTTGTTCTTGAACCAAAAAATGCTTCAATCCTCTTCCAATCACATTCAAATATAAACCAACCTAGCAAACAAAAGACAACAGAAATCTTTAATTTATAGGCCCCAACACCTATACGATAGAAAAATAAGGTATTCGGTGAACTACAATAAACTTATAACAAATGAACAAACGTATACATTTCATTCCTTCAAATTCAAATGTTGTTCCATTAGTTCATAAGGCAAATAAAATTAAAAACTATTACTTCCAACAAAAGCTCAATTCTAAATATAGCAACGAACCAATTTAAAGTTATAACTATTAAAAACAAACCCACAAAAGCAAAGAGTCGACTAAAACTTCCAAAAACATAAAAACTACTACTTAATCCCAAAACTAAAGGAAACAAAGGTAAAAAATCTTCCAAATAAAAACTCAAACATCCTTAAACAAATACTATACAATATTCACTAAACACATAAGTAAGCAAAACAAAAGCCCAAATTTGTATAAGATCATCTCTCACTTACGAAATCCAAAATTTGCGTAAAATCATCTCTGACTTACTATTAGAGAGCTCCTAGAAACGGTTCGTGCTCAGTCCGTGGACCTCTCTATTCTTTCTGTTTGTCTGTAAGTGGAAGCTCAAGAGTTTGAAACAGGTAAGATTAATCAAATTCAAAATTAGAAATTCCCAAAAAAATCCGATCACAGCTTGATATTTCTGTTCAGATTCTTCCAATTAAAAAAACAAAAATCAGATCTTTGATGATCAACAGAAAGAAAGAGAGAACCTTTTTGTGTTGCAATTAACAAATATCAGATTTCAAAATTCCTTGGGTACCCATCTTCCAAAAACCAGATTTCAATTAACAAAGAACCTTTTGGTTGATTTTGGTATGTCTGTATACATGAATTACAACCAGATTTCAGCGACATTATTAGCTTACAATTCTTGTTGAGTGAAGTACAACTGAAAAATCAAATTGCAACAAATTAGTAATAAAAATACAGTAATAAAAGCAATAAAAATAAGAACCTTCTCCCACGTAATCTAACCATATTAGTAATAAAAGCAAGAAACAGGGGAAAAATACAGTAAAAACTTGCAACAGCAGAGGTAAATTCAGAGTAAACACATTAGAGCTTAAAAATTTCAGAATATTAAAGAGGACTATCAACAGGAACATTTGCGTGGCACAAAACAAAACTACGAATATGGCGTCTTAGAAGTTTCATCGAACAGATAATATGCAACCAAAGCAAAACACCAGGGAAAAAAAAGAAAAAAGAAAAAGACAAGCCACAATTTAAATTTTGTGAAAGTCTACCTAAAACACTTTCTTCCATGATTAAAAAAATTATGATTTATACCAAAGAAAAAAAAAACAAATTTTGATTTATGAAACATATCCGTTCATAATTATTTGCTTCTTTGTACCTCACTAACATATATACATATATATATATATATAGAACTTAATTAATCAACTGGGATAGCGTAATTTTGAAGTAAAAATATCCAGAATTAACTAAATAATGAATTTTGGAATTAGAAAAATACCTGAAGAGAAAATAGGAGCACGCTGATGAACGGCCAGGAGGGACATAAAAGCAGAATGCTTTATCGTATTGATTCGTTATCGATTTGTATTTTGAGATGGGTTGAATCTTGGGCCTATCTTCCCTTGTTCCTCTCCGGCACCGCCTCGTCAGCAGAGGACAATGACAGATGCTCAAATCAGTAAGAGAAAGGGCAATCCTTCTTCTGGCAACCGCAGAAAAAAAATTGACAATTCTTGAAGGAAGGTGAGGTGCTGAAAGCCTTTTTCCGTTTAGGCCTTTAAGGTTTCTAAACCAAGTGATCGAAAGAGAAGTCAAAGTGGATGGAAGCAGCCCCTCCTCTGGTAATGAATCCACTGTTTCTTCAAATTCATAAGATTCAAGCACCAAGCTTTGAAGAGAGGAGAGTCTTTGCAAATCCCCAATAACGCATGAACACTAACCTCCTCCACCAAACCTTTTGATAACAATACTTGAAAAACCGAACACCTCGGGATCACTCTCTTCTTCAAACTTAGCGCAAGGAGTACCGGTTGCTCAGCAAAAAGGAGAGCCTTCCAACCCATTCGGTTGGTGAAGAAATCCATAGCTGCCAAATTAAGAGCAAAACAGAAACAAAGAAGACGGAAGAAGAAGAAGATGATGAAAAAGGGGAAGAACAAAGAACCCAACGAGAAGAGAAGGGAGAGAGCAGGAAGCCCCTAAACAAAGAAGAAGGAAGAAGGAAAAAAGCAAGAGCAATCCAGGAAGAAAGAGGCGGCGGTACGTGGCAAATATTCTAGGGTTTTTTTTCCATCAAATGACCATAAAACCCAGACCAAAGAAAACAGAATAGAAAAGAGAGAGGGCGAGTGAACCAAGGGCAAAACTGGAATTCAAACATAAGAGGTAAAATAACCAAAAAACCACCGGCAGAAGAAAAACGAAATGAAACACCAGCGGCAAAATTAGAAAAATATTTGAGGCAAAAAAGGGAGATCACTGCACTAAGTTAGACTCCTTGTTTAGTGTAAACAGTATTTTATGCCTGTCATTTAGCATAGTAATTAATAATAATAAACCCTTTTATCTAATTTTTAAAATAAATAAAAATATTTTTATTTTAAAAATTAAAATTTTTTTAAAAATTATATTAAAAGTGTTTTAAAATTTTTATCACAAAAAATATATAAAAATATTTTTCAAAATTTTAAGGAAAAAAAAAAAAAAAACGGCGAATGTGTCGGTTATAGCCGGTAGATTTGCACTTGCGGTATCCCCGTTCATATCAATTCATAGCTCCGGTGGATCCGCTTCCCACAAAGATTCCAACTTTCCGTCACCATCTATCTGTCACCGGAAAATTAAAAAAGCCCTTTACTCCAAATCGACAGGTCATTTTTGTTTTCTCTTCCTTTTTCTCCAGAAATTGCATTTGCTCGCACATAAACCGCATCTAATGGAAATGCACTTTCTTTTTTTTTTTTTCTCAAAAAAGCTCTTGTTGTAGCATTCCAATAGCTTCTAATATATGTTGGCTTTCATATATATTTATTTTCTTAGTAGGCAAAAAAAACTTGAAAATAAAAGGCAATAATGCTAGACTTTTTTCTGATTAGTTTTTTTTTTTTTTTTGTTGAATTTCAGTAAACAGTGTAAAGGGGTTGCTGGGATTTTGAATATAATGATAGCTATAGTAGCATTGGTTGTGGCTGTCTTATTTGGAGCTTTTCTTTTGGTCCCTCGAAACCCAAAATCTGGTACTCGTTTTTTTGCCCCTTTTACTTGGGGCTACAATATGTGAAACTCACTTAAAAGAATTTCTGGATCTGATTTTGTTAAAGAAGGAATCTTTTGGGCGCAGGTCGTTCCAAAAATAATCAGTCAAGTGATAAGAAGGTACCTGTGCGATTCTTATATGTTTTGCATTTTATGTGTGTGTGTGTTTTTTCCTGTTGCTTTTACTTCTGAGTGTTGTACTTGCATTTTTGTATTAGAAAGTTTGGGCTCACTTGAAAAACCTGAAGAAAACGAAAGAACTTTACATTTAAGATTCTGCTTGGGTTTTCTTTATGCTTTTTTTTCCCCTTATTTATTGCAATTGTTACATTACCACTATAGGGGTGTTGATTCCTGTAACTTCCTCTCTTTCTTATGTTAATCCTTTTTAGGACTTGTGATTTACTATGTTACTTGTCTTACTCCAAAGCAATCACTGTTAAAACGGGGACTCCTTGCTTGGAGCGATGCTATAGCGGACTTTGCTCTCATAGATTGTTACTTGAATCCATCTTTTTTTTTTTTTAATTCACATTACTTGGGGAGGACCATGGAGATTCTTCTAAACTTGTTTCAGAGAGTAGATTAGTGCCGCGATAACATTTTGCTAAAAGTGTTTTTCATTATGATCATGACTCCTATTTGTTTATATGTTATCCCCTGGGGCTCTCAAAAGCCCCGTTACCTTGTTAGAATGAGCCCTTTTGTTATGTCTTTATTTTTTGATCCTAAGTATTGCAGTTTCCTTTTTCTTTGTCTTTGACTACCTTCTTTGTTTCAACCATCTGTTTTATTAGGGAGCCAATGTCTACAGCAAAGCTGAAGTCTCCTTGCATAATAAGAGAACAGATTGTTGGATCATAATCAAAGACAAGGTTTCTTTTTTTTCTGTAGTTTAATTTTTTGGTCCAATTGAAGCTTATATAATCACTTATTTTTGTTCAATGAACTTGGATTCCCTTTTTTCCAACTGTAGGTGTATGATGTTACCTCATATGTAGAAGAACACCCTGGCGGTGATGCTATTCTTGCACATGCCGGCGGTGATTCAACTGAAGGTTTTTACGGGTATCTAGTTAGCCCTTTTGTTGAAATAGTTTCCCTTCATAAACAACTAACAAGCATGTTTATTCAACTGAATTATCATATTTACTTGTGTCATTTCGTTCTTTCTTTTATTCTTCTCCTTTCGGCAGGCCGCAGCATGCAACTCGAGTTTTTGACATGATTGATGACTTCTACGTTGGTAATTTGGAGCAGTAGTTACATTGTTGGATTGTACAATATCAAGAGAATTTAACTCTGAAGTTCCAATTTTTTTTCTCCTTTGCCTTCAACGCGATAGTTTTGTTTATGCATTTGCACACTTTAGTTGGTTTCAGGGTTAAATACCCTTTGTGAAATTGTTCTTCTCCTCTAACTTTTTTTTTTTTAATTAAGTTGGTTCAAGAAAATTGCTTATATTATCTGCTGATGCATTAATATGGAATTATCTGATCATCATGACAAGTCAAATAAGCAAGTTAAAGGTTCCAAATTTGGTCTTCGTCGAAATTAGTTTCATTTTGCTACAAAGTTCATCTATCTATTCAAGACAGGAAATTGAGTTTAATAACAATTATGTTGAGATCAAAAAGTTTGAAATAAATTACTCTGAATGCAGCAAGATCAGATGTGAACGACAGCCTAGACAAGTTAGATGGTCATGATAAACCCACGCCAAGAGCCTTGTCTAGTGACTTTCTTTTGTAAAGGAAAAAAAATGGTGGAAGTTCCTTTCCTAATCAACAACTCGTCAAGTTACACTTCTGCATCTTTTTTGCTTCTCTTGAAATTGTTATGAACGCAAAGCAAAGTTTTAAAAAATAAATAAATTAAGAACGCAATGTGATACCCTAGTGACTTTTTTCTATTTTGGCTTGAATTACACTTGAGAAATGACTACACATATAAGACAAATTGATACTTTGACTTCCAAGAGTTTTTCTTTTCCCTCTCTCTTCATAAAATGTTGCTAGGCGCTGCAAATGGAATAAGAAAAGAGGATTTCTCCGATAGCCATTGAAAAAGTAACCTACAGATAGGATTTATTTTTTTAGCCATTGAATCTGTAGAAAAGATTATTTTGATTATATCCATAGTTTAAAACGTACTGGTACGCCACCAGTGAGAATACCCACAGAGGGCTCACAAGATAAACAATAAAGCATCATGAGTAAGAGCCGAAACATGTATAGCTCAGGCGTGATAGTCTCGTTCTATGGTCAAACCAGCCGGCCAAGCTAGCATTTAGTAATATCATGGACATTCCAGATGTCTCTACTATAACGTTTTATGACAAAAATTGAAGCTCTGCTTTCAGTTCTTTCCAACTTGGACCTGCAAGCTCGGCGATCCATTTCCGGCTCTTATCAAAGAGACCAACCATCTCAAGCAAATCACTAAAGTCTCTACGCTTTCTTTTACAAGGCCATTTGCAATCACAATTCAAGCCAAGAATTTGAACCAAAATGGTTTGAAATTCACCTTTTGTAAAAGAAAACATTGTTGCAAACTCAGTTTGAATAAGGTTTTCAAACAGCCTATAAAGTTTTGAAGGAAAGAGTGCAAGGGAATAAATAAATTGGACAGACGATATAGAGAATGGGAAATATATTTTACTGTCTCAATTGAATTTCAACTATAAGATTCTACAAATTACAGAATATAAATCAGTGCAAATTACAAAATCAACCCCGACAAGATAGGTTGATGCTGATAAATGAAATGGATATAAATTGTGGGAAAAAATTGATGAAAAAGGGAAAAAAAATTTCTAAAACACCTCTAACCAATCAATAATCAAATGCACCAATCAATACAACCAAGATATCTTCTAAAATTCCTGCTGCCCCCACACCGATTCTCTGAAAATGGGCAAAATAATCACACAATGCTTGTCTTACAGCCTCTTTTCTAGCTGTCGAACTTCTTAGGCTGGCGCCATTGCGCCAAACTTCTTGCCAAAGAGCTCAGGAATGATACTTTTGCAGGAGCTCCTTTCTTCCCATATAAATTCTTTCCTCCTAAATCCGTAAATATTGGACCCATATCCTTGCTTCTTTCAATCTGCAGTGAAACAAGAAAGCAGCCTCAATGATTGCGATTTGTTGTATGCGTTTCTGTAGACTATATATATATATGCACAAAATCTATACTTTAGACAACTTGGTTAGCATACCTTTCTTATCTTCCCATCCTTCAAGTGGTACCGAATACCTGACCAGTTGATAGACTGAGAGAAATGTGAGCGTATAGCAGAGATTGGGTATAAAAAGTTGTCTACCAGCATCGCAATAAATACCTGCCCAATTGAAAACAGTTCATTTGCATTAGATATTACTCGTAAGTTATCATCATGTACCAGCTCCAATCAAATCAGGCCATGTATTTTACTTGCAGTAGAAGTATTGCCTTTTGCAAATATTGCTTTTTGACTCTTCAATTTACCCCCTAGGATCAATACTATCATTCTGTCTCTGTCAGCTTCTATTTGTTTGTATCTAAAGGTTCCCGCTGAATTTACATTTATAAACTTAGAGAAACAACTCATTTGAGGAACAGACAGAATAAACCAGAAGGAGAGTTATGCATCTACTATAAAAGTACTAGTACAAGTATTTGCATTAAAAAGGGACAGAACTCAAGAAGTAAGCATGGCAAAAGAAAAATGAGATGAGAGCCAAAATTTCTTACGAGGCCCCAGTTGTAAGAAGCAAGCGAGAGTCGAGGTGCCTCGGGAGATAATATATTACACAGATGAACTTCAATTCTTGTCAAGTTCCACATTGAGAGTAGTTCTATGAGAGTGCATATAGCCAGTCTAGTTACCAGTCTCAAACCTGATAAAGGTAGGTTACAGCTGTAAGAATGTGAATTCCATTTCCGAAAACAAAAACAAAAATTCAATTACAATCTAACACCCTTTAAAGTAGGTTCACTATCATCTGATCCTGATCGCATACAATAATTTGATCTAATTATTACTATCAACCTACCTACAAGAGAAAAGAAGGGTGCTCACCACCAGAGATAATTGTAGTTTCGTCAAATGCATAACCTTTAATGTGAATACGTAGCGCTGCTGTGACATGAATCATGGCCATGAAATATGGCATAACAAAACCCCACGATAGATAGCAGTGGGTCGTAAATAATGCACGATTCATAATCCAATTAACCCTTGATATATATGATTCCAATACAAATGTTTGCTTTCTCAAGTAATTCCAGTACCTACAGAAGAACAACGCTGTCAACATGAAATCTAACTAGTTGAGTCATTGAGTGTGAACAACTAGGCATCACAAACCTTGAGAAACTAAGATCACTTGCAAGGGGATGAGGGAAAACAGCAACTGGAGGTGATGTAATTAATCTCTTATGATCTCCTGGGAAAGGTTCACTAATATCAGCATATATACACCTATTTAAACAGATTAGGGAATAAAAAACTACTAACATATTACCAGCTAGAGCTGCAAGAGTCATATCATCAGAATAACCACCATCTCTAAGTCCTGAAACCACACCATAGTTGTCTTGTCTAAAATCCTCAGCATGCATCTGCAAATAATTCAAAAGGATCAGAGATGTTTCAATTAAGAGCAAGCAGATAATAAAAAGGTAGCAGCCACTTGCCATCATGCACCCTCCCCATAGAAAGAATGTCTTTCCACCAGTAGCAAAGCCCATCGAACATGGCTGTAGATGGAAAATACTTCAGATTTCATGGACAAAAAGGACAATAATTGAGAGATCGTGGACAAAAATTATACATAAATATTAGGTGATATAAACCCTATTATTTGACTATGCGGAATATAATATACTATATGCAACAATTTTAGGCAAATAAAGTGACATTGGTCTGTACCATGTGATACTCGTAAATGCAGTAACTCCCTAGACTTCCCGAAGGTAAATCAAGAGGGTAGCCAGTTTGAATAAATATCTGCACATCATTGAAGAAAGCGTTAATAAAGACAATCAAGAATCCACATTTAAGTAGATAACTAGCCGTAGGTCATAGCCATTAGAAGCATGCTCTGAAAACAGAAGATGGACTTAAATATAGTAACAACTAACCAAAATAAAATTGACGACATTCAGGTTCAGAATGCATAATTACCTCAGGATTTTTCTCCATCTCAGCAGTGAGGGCTCCAATTGACCCAGGATGGAGCCTAACATCATCATCCAAGAATAATACATACTTTGTGTCTTTATGCATTTTCTCCACTCCAACCTTCAGAAGATTACTACTATTTTAGTAACTAACACGACTAGATATTAGAGAATACAAATCTATAAAGGAAACAAGTTTAGACATGGAATAATTATTGTAGCCAAACTCCATATAGTCTCGTGCGTAGAAATCCTTAATTTTCAACAGTTATTATTTGATTGTCTATTATACAAAGGTCAACTTATGCAAATCTCGCCTAAACAGTAATCCCACAATAAAGACAAACAAATAAATTCTGCTATAATCTAGAAACACAAGCACCTCAGTTTGAAAAACCAATACAGAGATATATATTTACCAGAAAAATATAGTTAATACACACTATACAGCAGAAAAATGTTTTCTTCTTTTTCACGAGAAAAATGTATGCAGCAAGTTGAAAACTAAATATGTACCAACTGATTGTGAATTTTCTGACTACACGTTGTTGAAAGACCAGCTACAACAATCTTTGCGTCTACCTCATCCTGTGCAGAACAAACACATAGATGGCTCAGGGGGAAAAGAAGTGAAACATATCCAACATACACGTTTTCTCTAAAGATGCTCTGAAGGAAAGGTTTCCAATTCAACAAAACTACTTCGCGTTATCAGTAAAAGATATGCGCACTGAATCATAACACAGCATGCAAGACAAACTGGATTTATATGTTTTATCACCAGTCTATTTCAGACACATATATTTAAGATAATACATGTGTCTGTGCATACCTTAAAATCTGATAGTAACCGAGACACAGCATGGTAAGCAGGGTCTTCTGTGCTTTCCACGACAAAAAGGAATTCAAGAGGACCACCATAGAGGGACGTAATCTGCAAACAACAACAAAACAAAACAAAATGAGCACTAAAGCAATGGTAGACTTTGCAGCCAGAGCAAAATGATTGAATAAAAAATGAGAGAAGAACTGACAAAAGCAAAAAGGAACCTAAATGATTATTGTATTAACCCAAAAACAGTTACATATAATGAAGGGTAAAAATGTAGACAAAAAGTTGAAGTATAATAATAAGTTAAAAGCCGGTATAGACAACCACTGCGGAATGATTGTTCCTCTCTTGTTAATTTATCCCTAAACAAGAGGGGAAATCAACCTTTTAAACAAAAGGCAGCGTGAATTCTGTGCAATAAAAAATATTGCTACTTCTTATGAACTTTTTGATAGATGCATCTTTGAACTAATATGGATTGGATAAATGCAGCATCAACCTCACCTGACTTCTCCAATTATGTAAATTGTGTTCTCCAAATCCTTTTAAAGGCATTACAACTGACACCCTAGGCAGATTGATCTGATAAGAGTGCTCAAGTTTATTGATATCACGATAAAGAAATGCAAAGCTATTGCCACCTTTCACACTATCCTTCATTCGATTGATCTCTCTGTTCCTGCAATTGAGAAAAAAGAATAATAAATGTGCCTCAACTAGCATTAAACAGGAAACGTTTAACGAGCAGCAAACAGTCGTTGTCAATGCACTTATTGTGTTAGTCATAATAGCCCAAATACCTGACATAAGCGGCGAGAGCCCACCCAAGAGCAAGAGTTAAGCAGATAAAACATCCCTGCAGCAAAAGTAAAGAATTCAGATTTCATGTTAAGGGGAGAGGATAAGACATTATGAGCAGCAAAATAAAAACAAATAATAAAGATAAATAAACTTCCGCCATTCCAAAGTATAACCTAGATTGCCTATATAACAAACAAAATGTCCTAAACACGAAGGAGAAGCGGCATTGTATGTTTACCAAACGGAAAACAGAGATAACCAATTTCTAAGCTCTAGGAGAGGCAAGGAAAAGGAAACTGATCGATTAACGGCACAGAAAAGGTAGAATATTAGAAAAAGAACAAATTTTGAATCCAAAAAACAAGAGGGAAGTTCAACTTCTCGGGGCTAATTGAATCAATTCGGCTAATTTCAAACAACAAATCCACACGAGACGCAAAAGCAGTGGGCAATTTCCTATCCCCTCCCAAACTTTCTCAGGAACCAAACAGTCCTGGATCTAAAAACAAACAAGAAAACTGCAAAACAAACAACACTCAAAACAAACCTGCATCTGGACGAAAACCGCAAGAGGGCTACAAAACGCTCTGCTGAGGTAGAAGAGGAACGAATCGAAAGGATCCATTGCAGACATTGTGTCTGCCATCAATCTCTTACTCTTCCTGTCCCACTTCTCTTTTTCCCTCTCCAAGCGCTAAAAAAACACAACCTTTGCGACGGCAGAAAAGAGAGAACAATCCCTAGGCCAGGTTTTGGTCATATTCCTTTGTCAGATCGCCATGGTCGAGAAGCTGGAGCTAGGTAAGAGAGAGAAAGAGAGAAAAAAAAAAGGAGGAGAGAGAAAGAGAAAGGGTAAGAATGAGAGAGCGCGTAATTTTATTTTTGGGAGAGGAGGAGGATGACGGGGCTCATTGACCACAAAAATCAATCAATCAATTTGGAACTTTTTAGAGAGAGAAAGCGAGGAGAGAGAAAGAAAGGGAGGAGAGAGAGAGACCGTCGGATTGGAGGCAGTGAGGGGTTGGTCATACTTGTTTATAGGTAAACATCTATCTATCTAAAGAAAACGAGGGGAGAAAATTTGACTGATGGATACCGTGAGAGGAAAAGACAGAGAAGAACGAACGGGAACGTGCGAGGTGGCACGTGCTGATTGACCCCCACACCCCCAGAGTTTTTATTAAGAAAAGAAAAGAAAGAGAGAAGATGCTGGTTTGATGATCCGAATCTTATTTCGTTTTGCGGTCTTCCTTTCTGTCGCCTTAAATATAACATGAGAGGAGAAGAGAAGTTTTAGCGTAAGAAAATTTTCAATTTTGTATCCTGTATTATAGTAAAATTTAAGTTTAAGATTTTATATTTTGAAATATTTTATATTAATATTTTAATTATTTTAAAAAAAAATTAATATCAGAGACGTTTTTTAGAACAAAAAAGACACAAATGTCCTTATTTATAAAGCAATCATTGACTCAAAATTTTTAATCTTAAAAAAAAATATTAAAACCCTTATAACGGTAACCAAACACCTCAAATACCCACCAAAATAATCAATTTCTTTCTTGTTTGTGTTTGTTTTTAAGTTTTTTTTCCTTTTTTTTTTTTTTTTTGCTTTTCTTTTTGTTTCCAATCCTCCTCCTCAACCCATATGCACAAAAATATTATTACCATAAGTTCTCCACTAGTCTCACTGTTTTTAATCAATAGCTTCTTTAAATAGTTCGAATTCAAAAGCTTTCACTTTTTCTAAGTTCCCACCTAAACTAATCCTGTAAAATCTTGTATTTCTAGTAAATTTTTCTCTTGCGTAATCAAAATTGACACAACAAAACAAAATAGAATAGAAGAGAACATATATCTTTCCTTCCAAATACATAGAAACCCCCAAATTCAAAAAATTCAAAATTTCATCTTTCCTTAGCAAGGAAATAAACTACAAATTGAAATTGAAATTACTGAAATTCACCATCGGGATGAGCTTCGCAGCCTCTTTTGTGAGGAATATTGATCCCTTCGATGATCAAAGGGTAGCCTTGCTCTAACCAGTGGAGGTCAAACCCATGGCGGACTCGAAAAAGAAGCAACTTTCAGGAAGTGGCGTGGCTAGCGATGGCTTGACGTCCAAGGTGGTCGCCACGGTGGCAGATGCTAAAGGAATTTCGATGGTAACGGAGTTGGTGGTGTTGATGATCGAAGAGAAATAGAAGAGGCGAGGAAGAGATTGTTGGAGTTTGGACGTGTGAAGAGAGAGAAGCAAGGGAAGGAGGAGAGAGAGGGGGATGTGGTTGAGGATTTTGTGATGATGGAGGAAGAGGCACAAAGAGAATAAATTCTCGAACTTGGCTCAAAAGTTTGGCATAGCCTAGAACAAGTATCGTCTTGAAGATCATCTCCTCTTGAAGCATAGCCCTGGCTATGCCTTTGTCTCGTAAATCTATAAGCAACAGGTGTTCCACCAGACATTGTTACCAATAAAACTGAAAAATCATGTAAGATTCTTAAACCCTAGAATCTAAAAGACTTGTTCTTCAGGTGCAAAACCCATTTGAATCATCATTAAATAGATCTACAAAGAATGCTAAAGCATGAAACTTTCCTTCCCAACTAGGAAAACCCGGATCAAATTTTCTTCTTTTTTTTCAAATTCTCACAAAAACCCACATGAGAATATGATCACAAAGGGAAAATCAAAGGCCCCGAACGAGAATTCAAAAGAAACTCATTTCTTGGGCGAGTCCAATGAAAAAAAAAAGTAGAATATTTTGGCATAGGGTGTTTGGTTACAAGAATAACATTTATAAAAATATTTTTTTATTCAAAATTTTGGGTCAACATACTGTATTTTAGTATCCTAAAAAGGCCTCTGAATACTAAAAAAGGATCTTCCAAAAAGTCAAGATATCGATATAAAATATTCTAATACATAGAGTAACAAACTCAAATTTTGCTATAACATAAGGTATTAAATTACAATTTTTCCTTTAGCATGTACTTCCTTTTGTGCTTTTGATGTTGGCACTTTTTTTTTTTTGTTTAAATTCTGTTAATGAAAATATTGTAGCAAAAATAGTTGAAATTATTTTTTGCCATTAAAGTTTACAGGATTTTCAAAAAGTGTAGTTAGAATTGAAATTTTTAAATTGAAATCTATAATGTGTGAGAGCTTTACACTTTTTTTTATCATTACAGCATGTGAGAGCTTTACTTGTAGCGACCAAAAGTTTTGGTTAAAACCAATTTTGTTAAACACTATTTTACATTTTTGAAAGCTAAAAAAATACATAGTGATATGTTACTTCTTTGGTATCTACTAAAAAAATCTCTCTGTTTCATTTTTTTTATGGACTTTTTGACTTGGCTATCTATAAAGTTACCATATAATAGGACGTTTGAAACTTAACTTGAAACTGAAGTTTAAATTTAAAAACTGTAATATGTGAAAGCTTTATACTGTAATAATTTATTATAACATATGAGAATTTTACATTGTCTATTAGTCAAAACAATAGTTGGAACTCTTTTTCAAACAACCTATAAGTAGGGTTATGTTTTATTTAAAAAAAACATTTATTTTATTTTTAATGTGATTTATATAAATTTTAACGGTAAAAACACCTGCACTGAAGACATGAATTCATACCATAGAAAGATCTAAAGAAAAAAGATATTGATTGTATCATCATGCTAATTTTTTTAACGACCAATTCCCAAACTTCCATTTTCTTTTTGTTCCAAAAACTTATATTTTGTTGAAGTGAGAAATTTGAACTTTGTAGCTTATTATTATAGGGGTGTGCGCACATTTACAGTTCAACTTAGCCTACCTACAAGTACTAGCATTGATTTAAATTATATAAAAAGAAAACACCACAAATGGAGCTTAATAGTTTTGTTTGCTAGAATAAATTATCAGTTAAGAAATTCAATCACGCTATAATTGTAATGTTTATAAGAGTTGAATAAAAATTTGATTTTGATTATGAAAACCATATATATATATATATTTATATATATGAAAACAAACAAAGGGAAAGTATCTAGGTATAGCTTTCTTAATTTTATATTTTTTTCTCGTATTTCTTTGTCGAGATAATTATGAAGACCCGTATAGCAAAAGGTAAGTAGAGAAGGAGATCAAAAAGTTTAGTGATCTTTACTATGAAAGGCCTCGAAATATTTTAAGAGCTAAAAGGAAAGAGGGATTATTGAGGGCAAGAGTGTAATTTACATACGATAATTGTTTTTTATAAACATTTCGGATTGTCAAAAGAGAAAGTGAACATGAAGAAAAAAACACCCCTTAGTTTGTATAAATAAGTTGGTGTATTGTTTCATAGGAATCGTCACGTGGATCTGTCCTCTAGAAAAGCTTGATAGGAATAACGTTTTATTGAATAAGAAACGGCAAAACATTGATTTCAAATTGTTGCATTTGGCTGGTTTTGCTGCCTAGCCAACATGGGAAGTTCGGAAGGAATCAATAATCTTTATGGGCAAGTATGAATTCAGCCAAAATTTCAAACTATTTTTTTTTTCTTGAGAAAGAGATTTTTAAACTGATCTTTAACATTAATGTAAAGAACGAATCTGTTTTTGGCATGTTGCTCTCATGGTGTAAAAACGTCGAAACTTTTTTTTCTCCTTCCTCCCATGTTTTTTCTATATTGTTCTTTTTTTTTTCTATACATATTTGTTTTTTATTCTTGTCTTATTTTCATATATATTTAATTTTTCCTCCTCATTTTTTTTACTTTTTTTTTTTCTGTTAACATGCTTGATACGCACACGCGAAGCACAGCACGTGCTTTTCAATTAGTTCTAATAAAATTCTTAAAGTTTATTGGTTAAGTTTAATAAAATTGTTATAAAAATTATTTTATTGGTTAAACATGGTTTTGACCCGTTAAAATATTTATCATATTCTATTAAATTATCATTTTTTTTTAATTTGATATGATCTTGTGATTATAAGCCGTGTCTTACTAGTGAGAGATTTTACTATTTTTTTTATACCTTACCACCAACACAACTTTCCAAATTATAATATGTACTTTTATGAAGTGTTTAGAAAGTGGTGGGAACCAGTGATGAGAACCACTTTTACTGTAGCATGTGAGAGCTTTACACTGTAGCAATTTTTTTTATTGTTATTGTAGCATGTGAGAGCTCTATACTGTTCAAACACCCGGTTAGCATGCTCTTGACTTTATTTGGCAACCTAATTTAAACTAATAAGTTTTAACTTTTATATTATAAAACTTTTATATGTTACAATAAAAACTACAATATAAAATTCTTACATGTTATAATGGTTTTCAAACACCCTCCTCGCAGTTAAGACTTAAAAATGTGCGCTACAACATACCCCGTAATTATATGTTATTCGTTAAAAGAAAAGATAATACATAATTTCATCAATTTTAGAGGAAATAAATTGAGCCCAGTTGTATTAATTATGTTAGTACAAAATAAATTGACAACTCAAAGTTAATACAAAAAATAATATTAAAGTTGATGTCCGAGAGATCAACAAGATCTCCTCGAGATTGAATCAACGGAGCCCATTTGTATTAATCATGCCTAAAATTGTTCCAAAAAAACAAATAGAAAACAATGCGTTTTGGGCACAAAAAAAAGGGCTGTCAATGTGCTGGTTAGCATTTTAGATGCTATCTGAAGGCAAAATATTGAGGGCGGGTATCCATTTCAACTTGATCACCATCACACACACACGCAATGCCAGCTCTGCTTTTGTTTGGTGTAGATGGATAATGACAATGATGTTTTGAACTTTGAAATTTTTTTCTTATGTCAATGGGGCTTCATCAATCATGACACTTGGAACTGTCCCTCTACCAACCAGTTATTTACCCACAACTACAGGTCCCCATCTCTATTTTACTCTTTCTTTGGTTCTTTCCCCTAAGTATTCCCATTGCATGTTTTTCAAATCTTCATGTTTAGTCAAAATCATTTTTTTTTTCTACATATCTTGACAGTTGAAAAATAAATTTCTATCGATAGATTATTTTTTCAATACTTACCAGAGAGATCCGTTTCTTTTTTTTTTTTAAAGTACATTGTTTATAACTTTAAAGTTTGAAGTGAATGAGAAAGAACAATGACTAATAACAAAAATAGCTTATGAGAAATAGTTCATAAGAAAAATTAGTATATTAGAATTTAAATAAGTTTGTTGAAACTATTTTAAGTTTCTTTTGTTGATAGCTATATAACTTTATTTATTTTTTTTAATATATTTGTTGCTTTACAAATATATCTAAAGATTGCCAAAGCAATTAAGACTATAATTTCATAAAAGCTCCTACAGTTAATGAGATGGCTTTATTAGGAATAAAGGAAAAACATGATTAGATTTTCCATTTAAGGGTGGGTTGTGACTAAGATCATGACGATGCTTTCAACTGTGAGATTTTTTTTTTTTTTGCCCTTTTCTGATTGTCTTTAAAAGCAGTTGATCAACCCACATAACTAAAATATTGAATTGGAAAACATCAATATGGTGTTTGCAAGGAACAAAGGGACCATGTCAATTATGGGGGACAAAAACTTGGACGTCCCTATCTTAGTGACGCTTTTGTTGCCCTTGGGACGTAAAGTTCTTTTCCATGATTAAAAAGATTAGTACTTCACTTAAAAACTTGAACTCTTGCCCTCACATTGATGTACTTGGCTACCAATTCTTATGTTTAAGCTCCTTTATTGAATATGTTTGTGCTTCTTATTCTTTGAACCAGATGCTTTGCTTTTCCTTCTCTTTTTTTTTTTTTTTTTTTTTTTGAGCTTTTAGCAATTACATACTTAGAAAGAAAGACACATAATACAACAGATAATTTTTGTAAACGCTATTTTTAAAATTTATTTTCTTATAAATAAATAAATGATAGTATGGTATAATTTTTTAAGTATAATATAAATAAACATAATTTTTTAAAATATGATATAACATGTATTTTTTTAATATATAAAAAAAAAACCACCATTAGAGTTAGCCTAATGGTTGGGATGGGGTTTAGGTAGTAAAGACTCAAGATCAAATCTTGGCCAGAATGAGGGTACTTTTCAAGCAAAAAGAAAAAAAAAAAGAAAGAAAACAATTCACAAAACAATAACGACTAGTATTGTTGTGTAGGTTGAAGTTATTCATGCTCTTTCCTGCCTATTTCCGTCTTTCCGTCCGCCAAAATGCCAAAAAGTTAATTAATTTGCGAGTGAACAGACCATTTAGGAAAAATATTTCGATAGTGGATGCTTGGATTCTTGTATTAATCCACCACAACATACTTGAGCTCTTCCCCATACTCTGAACTTTCCTCTTGCTAGTACTAATTAATCCATCTTTGCCACCTTTCTTAATATTAATCAGCCAAATCTACTCCTTGAGGGAAGCATCTGTCAAATCCATTTAATTTAAATTTATAGATGCAATTGTGCCCTTGAAAGATTTTTTAATAAATTAAAGAATAAAACAACATGGTAATTATATGAATGACTATCATTAATCATTTTAATTCTCTCTCTTTTTCTTAACAAACAACTCGAAGAATTCCTACAATCCTCTCTATCTTTCTAACTCGTCGTATTCTTACCATTCTCTCTCCCTTCTACTAAAAGAAACCTGACTTTGTGGTTGGTTTAAGAATGCACATGAATTTTTACACCAAAAGAAAAGCACATGAAGTTGATGGAAACGTACTATGAAACGAAGGGGAATTGACAAAAATGACTACCATAAAGTGAAGTTAACAAAATATTATTTTCACTTCTTTCACTTATCGACCACCACGATCATGTATATTTTGAATAAATTTTAATAATATGTGGGCTAATATATTAAATAAATATGTATTAATGCTATCGGATAAGATTAACCTAATTAAAGTGTTCTAATAAAGTATAACGTTTTGGGTTTTAAAGTATCTCATAAAGTGTGGGTATAAAATTATGTGTAGAGACCTAAAGTATAATTTTTATTTTTATGATGGACCAAAATAGAAATAAGAAAAAGTTAAAATGTTATAAATGGTTAAAATGTTATAAATGGTTGTAGTTCTGAGTCACAATATAACGTTATATTTTACGCATCCCATCACGTAGAAAGAAGAGAGAAAAACTTCCTCTCAAATAAATCATACATTCTTGACTCAGAAGATCAAGAACCGATGATTCAACAGTTTTAATAGATTCAGGTACGCTTCCATTGTAATTCTTAATGAATTAACATGATTCTTAAGATTTGATGTTGGTTTCATCAGTAAATTTAGTTCCTACAAATGGCATCAGAGTCTTCTCATGTTAAATAATTGAGAAATATTTTCTCAAACTTTTGGTCGAATTTTTTGAAAAAATCTTCTGTTGAATCTGGTTATATATATGCATTCGGCTCTTTTATGTTCGTTTATATGTACATAATTTATTTGAAGAAGAATTTCTTTTATGCTGTACGGCAACATATGCCGAAAAGAAACCAAAAAAAAAAAAAGCGCCAACTGGTGGCCTGGCTTCAGTTGATAACGATTTCGTCATATATATTCAGAATTCGTTTCTGTTTAAGAACTTTTGTTTCTTTAATATCATATGGCACGTCTACCGAAGGAGAATTACAGAAATAAAAAAAATAGGGAGTTTATATGCATATATATGTATATGTTAAAGTTTTGGTTCGTTTGACAATAGCATTTGTCAGGCGGCCATTAATGGCTGCCAATTAAAAAAAAAAAAAAAAAAAAACCTCTTGATTGTTGTATGGCACATTTGCCGAGAAGAGCAAAGTTGGTTGAGTCTGGTAAGGTTGCAACTGTTTCGGGAAAAGTCTTGGATTACATTGAGTAACCAATTCAAGTTATTTCAGTTGGGCCTAAAGTTTGTCAAGCCCTTCAGGTATTTTAAGAAGGAATTGGGTTTGGGTCAAATTTTTGGGTTGGGTTTTAAATGTTGGGTCAAATAATGGGTCATTGGGTTTGGGTAAAGAGTTGGATAAGGTAACCTGTCCGTACAGTATTCGACCCGCTGACTTTGACTTTGACTTTGGATCTGTTGTTTTTGACTTTGACCTGTTGACTTTGACTTTGACAAAAAAATTATTTCTGTTAATTTTTTTTAATTTTAATTTTGGTCAATTTTTGTTGTAATTTTAAATTCAAATATTATTATTTTATATGTATTTTATAATGAATTAATTAAATCAACATGTTACCAAAGTGACCTCTCTTGTAAAAATTAATTTATTTTAAAATATAAATGGTTGTGTTCATGTAACTTATGTGAATATTAACCGGCCCAAAGGAAGGTTAATATTTGACAGAATTGTATGTACACTTGTGGTAATAAACATGTGATGATTATTCAGTTTTACATGTGAATAATAAATCGACCCAAAGGAAGATTTATTATTTGACATGTTCTTATTGTCAGTGTTTGATTACTACACCAATAGTACCACTTACAAGTTAATATTTCTGTCCAAAGACTAAATATTAATGTTGTGCTAGGTATCTTATGATGGGCCCAACCATTATTTGAATTTATTTAGGTATGATATGAAACTTATGTGAGCTTCTTATTTTGTTGTTTTGTTGTTTTGTTCTCTGTTCAGTTGCAAGTTCTGCTTCTAATATTTCTGCTAGCATCAATTCAATTCTCATGCTTAATGGCACAAACTTCAAGGCATGACAAGAGAACATTATGATTGTTCTTGGAGTCATGGATTTAGACCTTACGTTAAGGGTTGAAGGTCCTCTTGACCTTACAGATACCAGTTCCCTTGATGATAAGAGGGAAATGGAAAGGTGGGAACGTTCAAATCGCATGAGTCTTATGATCATGAAGCGTGCTATTCTGGAAACCTTCAAGGCCACTATGTCCACAAAGGTTACTACAGCCAATGATTTTCTTGAAGAAATTGAGAAGAGGTTTGCCAAGAACGAAAAGGTTGAAACAAGTACACTTTTGGCAAACCTTATTTCAATGAGGTATAAAGGGAAAGAAAACATAAGGGAGTACATCATGGAGATGTCTCTTCTTGCTTCGAAACTAAAGGCACTTAAGCTAGAGCTGTCTGAAGACTTACTTGTGCATTTAGTTTTGATATCTCTTCCTACACAGTTCAGTCAATTTAAGGTGAGCTACAACTGTCAAAAGGAAAAATGGTCCCTTAATGAGCTCATCTTATATTGTGTGCAAGAAGAGGAAAGATTGAAGCAAGAGAAAGCAGAAAGTGCTCATTTGGCTACAATCTCTAAGGACAAGAAAAGGAAAAGGAAGAAAGGCAAAGAAGCTGCAGGTGCGGCACCACAAAAAGAAACAACAGAAGGGACAAGGTGATGAATTCACCGGTTTCTTTTGTGGAGGTAAGGGACACAAGAAGAAGCAGTGTACCAATTATCACGCATGGTGTGCAAAGAAAGGGTTGCCTGAGCTGCCGAAATCCAAGTGATGGTGAAAGATACATCTATATGGGCGATGGCAAATCAGTGAAAGTTGAGGCAATAGGAATATTTAGGTTTTTATTAAGAACTAGATTTTATTTGGATTTGAATGAGAGTTATGTTGTACCGTCGTTTAGACGGAATTTGATTTTTGTTTCTATATTGGACAAATTTGGTTATTCTTGTTCATTTGAAATAGTAAATTTAGTCTTTTTCAAAATTCAAAAGTTATTGGTTCTGGTTCTTTATCTGTTTATGATAACATTTATTTACTTGATACGGTTGCCTCACTTAATGAAACCTTGCATATAAGTACACTTGGTGTAAACTGAAAATTAACCAATCAGAATTTCGCTTCATTATGGCACAAGAGATTAGGTTATATCTCCAAGCGGAAAATTGAGAGACTTGTGTCTGACGGGATTCTTGATCCCCTTGATTTCATAGATTTTGAAATTTGTGTTAATTGCATAAAGGGGAAACAGACAAACATAAAGAGATTAGGTGCCAACAAAGCTTCAGACGTCTTAGAACTAAGTCATATAGATATTTGTGGGCCAGTTCCTATGGCTTCTTGGAATGATCAACAATATTTTATTACGTTCATAGACGATTTCTCACGATATGGCTACCTGTATCTTATTCATGAGAAGTCCTAGTCATTGGATGTGTTCAAGAATTATAAGACTGAAGTTGAGAACCAACTCAGTAAAAGGATTAGAAGCATCAGATCTGACCGTGGTGGAGAATACTATGGCAGATATGACGGATCAGGTGAACAATATCCAGGACTGTTTGCTAAATTCCTAGAGGAGTGCGGTATCATCCCACAGTATACCATGCTGGGATCACCTAGCATGAATGGTGTTGCTGAGAGGCAAAACAAAACTCTTAAGGACATGGTGAGGAGTATGATTAGTCACTCTACCTTGCTAGAATCTCTCTAGGGAGAAGCCTTAAAGACTGCAGCTTACATACTCAACAGAGTTCCAACTAAAGCAACTGTTAAAACCCCTTATGGGCTTTGGACAGGCAAGAAGCCTATTTTGAATCATTTGCACATTTGGGGTTGTCCAGCTGAGGCAAGGCCTTATAGGCCAAATGAAAGGAAATTGAACTCTAGAACTATCAGCTGCTATTTTATTGGATACTCTGAGAGGTCAAGGGGTTATAAATTTTATGATCCCATAACTAAGTCAATTTTTGAGACTGGAACTGCTCGGTTCTTTGAGGATGTCGAGTTTATGGGGGAAGATAAGGTTAAGGACTTTGTCTTTGAAGAGGAATATGTTGATATTCCCACAGTTGTTATTGACATTGATCAGGTTTCTATTCATGACATTGTTCAAGAAGCAGAACCAAATCAAGACAATGTCAGAGAACCTCCCATTCTAGTAATTGTTCTAGAAGAACAAACTCTTCCACCTCAAGAATCTATGCCATTAAAAAGATCCACTAAAGAAAGGAGAAATGCGATTCCTGATGATTATATCATATTTCTCCAAGAACATGAGGTTGACTTTGGAGTGGTGGAAAATGATCCAATCAACTTCCGTCAAGCCATGAAAAGTTCTAAATCTCAAGAATGGATTGATGCCATGAATGAGGAGATAAAGTCCATGAAAGACAATGACGTTTGGGATCTTGTCCCGTTGCCTGAAGGTGCGAAACCCATTAGTTGTAAATAGATATTTAAGACCAAGAGGAATTCGAAGGGCGATGTGGAGAGATACAAGGCTCGTCTTGTTGCAAAGGGCTTTACTCAAAAGGAAGACATTGATTATAAAAGAGACTTTCTCTTCTGTTTCTTCGAAAGACTCTTTTAGGACCATAATGGCATTGGTAGAACATTTTGATCTTGAGCTTCATCAGATGGATGTTAAGATTGCGTTTCTCAATGGCGACATTGATGAGACGATCTATATGGTGTAATCGGAGAACTTTGTTTCAAGAGATACAAAGAAGATGGTTTACAAATTAAAGAAATCCATCTATGGGCTTAAGCAGGCGTCTCGTCAATGATATTACAAATTTCATCAAGTTATCATCTCGTTCGGTTTCGAGATGAATATGGTCGATGATTGTATATATTTTAAGTTCAGTAGGAGTAAGTATATTTTTCTGGTTTTATATGTCGATGACATATTGCTTGCCAGCAACGATATAGGCTTATTGCACGAAACCAAGAGATTTCCATCAAAGAAATTTGAGATGAAGGATCTTGGGGATGCCTCTTTTATATTAGGCATATAGATACACCGAGATTGCTCTCGGGGTATACTTGGATTATCATAAAAGAGCTATATTGAGAAGGTACTTAAGAGATTTAGCATGCATAATTGTAAACCAGGTGACACCCCTGTTGCTAAGGGAGACAGGTTTAGTCTCAATCAGTGCCCTAAGAATGATTTCGAGGTTAAGGAAATGCAAAAGATTCCTTATGCGTCAGCAGTAGGGAGTCTAATGTATGCTCAGGATTGTATGCGTCTGGATATTGCATACGTTACAGGGATGTTGGGCAGATACTTAAGTAATCCAGGGATGGATCATTGGAAAGCAGCCAAACGAGTCTTAAGGTATTTACAGAGAACAAAGACTACATGCTCACGTATCGGAGGCCGGAACAGCTTGAGATCATTAGGTATACTGACTCCGATTATGCTGGATGCCAAGACAGTCAGAGATCCACATCAGGTTATATCTACCTGCTAGCTGGAGAAGCTATTTTTTGGAAGAGTGCTAAGCAGACACTAATAGCTTTCTCCACCATGGCAGCAAAGTTTATAGCATGTTATGAGGCATCCAACCATAGGATATGGCTACAAAATTTTGTCACTGGGCTGCGAATTATGAATGGAATTGAAAGACCACTTAAGATGTTTTGTGACAATAAGTTAGTAGTGCTATATTCCAATAACAACAGGAACTCAACAAAGTCGAAGCATAAAGACAGTAAGTTACTCGTTGTTAAAGAAAGAGTACAGAGTAGTCAGGTGTCTATAGAGCACATTGGGACAAACTCTATGGTTACGGATCTGCTTATAAAAGGAGTACCACCTAAGATTTTTCATGAGCACACCGCTCAAATGGGTGTTGTATCTCTTAAGGATATGTCATTTTAGTGGGAGTTTGTATTTTGGATGCTTTATTGTTGTAGACACATTTTATGGTTATTTTCTACAGAAATAAAGTTTACAGTTTATTTTCACTCTGTATATGTTTGATTTGATCTCATTAAAGAATAAGGTTGGTCCAATAGGAAATAGGCATGTTAAGATCACATTGTGCATGAAATTTCCTTGCTACACATCCATACTTGATCCATGTCGTTCATTATATTAATATATGTGATTATTGATGGGTTTAGTTACGTTGAATGTAACGAAGACCTGTAACGCCCCTATATGGGGGTTAATAGTTTTTAAATAAATAAAATAAAAATCAGAAAATAAAGATAAAACATCAAAGTAAATTGCCTGGGACTTGAATAGAAACTCTTAAAATAAAAATAAAACATAAACAAATAAATAAACTACAGTTTAATGTAGCACCTTAAATTTTAATAATATACAACTGTCACCATCATCATTTCAACCCTCAACAAATCTTAATACAATCACAGAAAGTA
>CAMOHE010056365.1:0-33359 GCA_946598075.1 Artocarpus hirsutus | reverse complement strand
ACGCCAGGGCCCTACTATATGATATTTTGAAGTATTACTATATATATATTATTTTAAAAAGAAAATATACTTATTTAATGATGAGTTTATTGTATTAAAACATTGTTATTTGATGAAATGTTTTGTGAGAGTTAAGGTGTACTTACTAAGCATTATGTTTACTAGATGTTTCTCATATTGCAGCTAGTAACAGGAGTTAGGTATGAGGATGGAGGAGCTTGGTGCGGGTGTGTGCGTGGTGGCAGAAACGGAATATCGGAGTGACGTATCCTGTGTTAATGATGATTTAACTTTATTCAATTGTTTACAATTCCGCAGATTTTAGTTTTTCAATTATTTTATGTGATTTCGCAAGTTAAAGATATTTTATTAAGTTTAATGTTTTTGATAATGTTGCAACTATATTTTTATTTTTAGATGAAGTTATTTGATTTGATTTAAAAGTTTTGTTTAAAAAAAAAAATTAAGTTATTTCATATTACTTTGATTATTTAAATTCTATAAAATTTTGTTTTATCGTAAATAATAGATGTTATAAAACGGTAACTGTGACGTCTCATGAGAGGACGTTACAGGTTGTGTGGAACCTAATCATACTATACAATTTTATTCATAATTCTATAAATGTATTCTCATGATACACAAGGAACTCGGAAGCTTTTTTTTTATATGAAAAACAGGGAGACTCGATAGACATTTTGAGAGCAGATTATACATAATCTTGTACTTCTCGCGTTAGTTATAGTGAAATTATGCAACAAAAAGTCAACAATTAGTTTTTATGTTGAGAATGAATTCACAAATAGAAAGATCTGCTAGGGTGAAGAAAAATATATGAATCTAACAAGATCGGTCAAAAAAAGTAGATTCGTATATTGTAAAAAATTGAGGTATTAATACATATTTTCACCGGTTCTCGTTTGATCCATAATTTGTATATCTCAACTCGCTGTGCAATTTATTGTTTCCTTCGATTGTGCGAATTATTGATACCACTAATCTAAGAAAATGCGCAAATAATGACTTGGCCAAAAAAAAGAAGCAATTGATTAGAAAACACTGATGACACCTTTTAAAAAAAAAAAAAAAAGCAAACATAGGGAAGAAATTCTTGCTCTTCTCCGCAAAGCAAAGCTAATCTAAAAGAAGAAAGAGAATTATCCAGGAAGGAAATACAATATACACCCACCAAAATAAATAAATAACTACGAAAATTTAAAATAAAAAGAGAAAATTAGCATAAAAACTGTTCCCTTTCAATCAGGGCCGAGCCAAAAACTCAGCTCCATCTATGTACACAAGGGGAGAGGATTTTGGAGTCATTATCCTCAGTTCGATCATATAAAAACATACCATTTTTCTTCAAGTTGATGAATTTGGGTTTTGAACCCTCTCCATTTACAAATTCACAGTTTTTTTTTTTATATTTTTTGAATAACTAAAAATTCACAATTGCTTTTTTTTTTTTTTTGGGAAAAAAGAATTAAAGATAGGGGTTAATATGAGACGAGTAGTCCCTGATCCCAGCTCCTTCCCATCCCATCCACTCCTCCCACATGTCGTAATCTGGATCGTTCATTCCTCTCATCGGCTCATCAATCCCTTGATCGTATTCGTACTGTTCGTATATGTCCTGTGTCGTAGATTCTCCTCTCAAATTGCTCATCACAATCTGCGCAGATTTATCACATATCAGCCAAAACAATCTTATTTTTATCCAAAAAGAGAAAAACAGAGTGAGAAGATACGAGTACTCACATCATATGCTTCATTGATTCTGTGAAATTGCACTCCACAATTGCTTCCTCTGCATACATCAGGATGATACTGCAAAATCCAAGGGAAAAAACTCGTATTTAAAGTCAAAGATACCTAAAAATCTTCATTTTTTTTTTTTTACTTTTTAAAGAAAAAATATGGAATCGGAGAAACGAAGAACAGTTTTTTTATTTCATTTACAAAAAAAAAAAAAAAAAAAAAAAGAGAAAGAGGAAAAAACGAATGAGGGAAATTCATCAAAATCGAACCTGCAAAGCAAGATGTCGGAAAGCCTTCTTGACCTCAGATTCAGAGGCACCAGGTTCGATCCTTAGAGTCTTGTACGGATCCATTACAGAGGAAGATAAAGAAGCTTTACAAACCCTAACTCTGCTCTTCACCTTCTTCTTGTCGGTCTTGATCGGAATCCATGACGATCCATTACCACCAATAACTCCAGCAGTAGCAGCAGCCGCCATCGCAAAACCGGATCAGAAATCTCAAGAATCTGTCGAATCAAATCCAAAAACACTCAAAAACCAAACCCAAAGAGGGAGAGCAAAACGAAAAATTATTTGGTCGCTTCAAAGAAAGGGAAAGGCACACACTCAATGATTGAACGTTGAAAAAATTGATGTAATGAAAATAGAGGATTCCAGAAAAAGGGAAAAGGGGTCGAATTTATAGATTTGAAATTGAGGTAAAAAAAGAAAAAAAAGAAAAAAAATTGAGATGCAGTAGAGTCCTTATCCAGTTGGGCCTGTTTTGCGGTGACGTGTAATGTCTTTTTTTGGATTTAAAAGCGAAGGATAAATAAATAGAGAGAGAAGGAGAGATGAAGGCTTATTGCTGTGCTTATCTGTTACGTTACTTCTTTTTATCCTTTAATTTTGTATAATTGGTCCAAGTCATATTAGGAGACTCTTTTTTTGGATTACTCCTTTTGTATTTCGGTTTATTTCTTTCCTCCTTAGTGTGTGTGTGTGTATATATATTTAAAACTTTTATTTCGTTTAGCGGTTTCAAGTTTTCCATTTTATTTTTAGTCCTTTTGATTCTTAGTTTTTTTACTATTTTAATTGTTAAGTCAGGCGTCAATTTTATCAACTCTGTATTTTCTTTCAAATTTGTTTTTTTTTCCCTTAATTTGATAACGGTTGCATCATTTTCTTATATGGAACTCATTGAAGGCTAGGGTTAAAAAAACAGATTTTTTTTTTTGTTTTCGTCTTCAAAGAAAATAGGTTTTGACCAGGGTTAGAATGACAAAAATGCCAACTTTTGGCGCTAAAATTACAAAATTATAAAGAACTTGGATACTATGAAATATAATAACATTGCGATACGACACTGATAATGCTAAACATTATCTATTAATAAAATATAGATCTTATAATATAAGACTCACATGTAAAATCTATTTTTTATTAATGATGATACTTAACATGTATCATACTTTTGAGTATTTTTAAATACAATAAGGGACCTAAAATTGAATTCTCAATCAGATTCAGAGATGGAATTTGTCAGAGGTGTGAACTTCACATACGTGGCGTGGATGATAATAAATGTATACATTTACCTCGTGGCTGGTAAATTATGTGAAAAGAATGAAGGTTTTGTTTCGTAAATGAATTCAAATTAATGGTTTAATTTGAGTTAGTATGATTTAAATTAGGATTTAAGTTAATGACTTGAATTTTTATTCTAATTGATGTTTGGACATGCATTTAAGTTTTAATTTGAATATGGAATAATATTGAAATTTGTGTTTGAAGTGGTTGTGAAAATAGTTTTTGATTTATTAACAAATCTAATAAAATTTTAATGTTAATGATCCTACAAAATATGCAATATGAATCTTAATTTATTCATCTCTTCACTAGGAATACAATAAAAAAAGAACCATCTCAATTGGATAACAAATGAAGAAGTTATAATTTTTTTCTCTTAAATATAGAAGAGAAAATTTTAGTTTTTATTGTAGTAGAGATATCCGAGTATCAAAAATTTAGGGGAAGTCAGAACTCTGAAAACTTAGATTCGTGATACTTAAAAGATTTAGATTTTGAGTGAAACAAACACATATTCAAAAGATTTTTAATACTTAAATCTAAATTTGAGTTCAAAAAATCTAAAGAGTTTTCGAAACAAATGGACCAAAATGTTTTCATTAGTCTAGTGTTGTAAATAAAGTAAAAATGTTTTCATTAGTCTAGTAAATAAAGTATTTAAAAGAGTAGTATAAATTATTATTTTATGTTTGAAGATTTTAAAATATAAGACTTTTATATTTTAAATTTTTACTATAATATCAAAAAAAAATTATAATATCTATAACTGAAACCAATAATATAAACTATTGTTTTAAACGAACTAAGAGCTCACGGCTCTATTGCTTTTTTTTGTTTTTAACAAAATTATTATTAAAAAAAAAAAAAAAAAGAGATTGTGGGTTTGGGAGCAGTCTGAATGATGAGGGGATAAGGTGACTTATAAGGACTCGATCCACGCGGATCCACTCATCTGAGCCACGTGTTTCATGCTCTTTTGGTCCTGGTTACAGACAAAGTCAGAGCGTTAACTAGATTAAAGACCAGGTCGCATATAAGCCACGTGTTTGATATTTTTTTTATACATTAATCAAAAAAATTTATTAGATTTTTCACCCTTATCAAACATATATATCTTCACGTTAAATTTAATACATAAATTTATATTTTATCTTATTAATTTTTTCTTTAAAATAACTAAATTACCCTTAAAGAGGAGAAAAAAAATTAAAACTTAAAAAATAAGAAAAAACAAAAACAAAAACACAAAAAAAATCTGTTTTAAGAGTATTTTATACCTTTTTTTAGCTCAAAACCTTAGCATAATTTTTTTTTGTTTTTAAGTTTCAATTTTAGAGTATTTTGTCTAATTTTTGATAAAATTGAAGATTAGTTTGAAAAGCTTATAAATTTATGCATTAAATATAATCTAAAGTTATAAATTCAAAAAATAAAAACTAAAAATATATTATTTAAATAAATTTAAAATATAGGATATAAAAAAGATAAATAACTTTTTTTTTCTTTCATATGGACTTGGTAATCTTTTTTATTCTTTTCTATGATAAAAGAATATAAAATAAATAATTTCTCGTTTTTTCATTGACAGGATAACGTAGAAGGCTCTTCTTTTGACTGTTGAATGGCTATTATTGTTTGAATTCATTTAAATACGCTAGCTTGAAACCCCATTGAAAAAGAAAAATAATAATAAAAGATTAGGGCAACAATTGGGTGGCATGGATGTAAAGTATTTCATCAGTGTGGCACAAAAGACAAGTATTTATGACATGGCCATACTAGGGACCAAACAAACAAAACATAAGGAGCATTTTATAAAATGCTGACGTGGCTTGTGCCTAAATTGCAAATATTTTCTGCGGTGAGGAGCAGGGAGTGGCCGTCTCTCACTTTTTTTTTTATTTTTATTTTTCAAATAAACGATTTTCTCTGCATTTATCTCGTGGATCTCTTGAATTTAATTTTATAATGGATAACGTTGATTTTTTTTATAAAAAAATTAACTGCTGTTACAACTTACACGCGGTTTATTTGAAGCCATAGGACAACTGGATAAGTACTTTTCTTTTCTTTTCTTTTTATTTTTTTATTTTTAGGAAAACTGGATAAGTGCTTTTTATTTACGGGTTTCAGACGTGAAATGCATGTGGAGGGTCGGTCCTATAATTTAAGGTCTGTACTTTCTCCCTTACGCGTTCATCTGAGTTTATATTTGCAAAATCCTCGTCGATCAAAAGGGTTAAAAAAAATTATTATTTCAACAATTGCACAGAAAATGTATAGATACAGACTTGAGTAAAAAAAATAACAAATAAAAACTTTTTAACAAATTCTACTTGAAAAAGGTAATAAATAATAAATACAGAATATTTTAAGGTGATAAATGATACTAATTGTATCTTTAGTTAACAAATATAAAATAATTTATGGTCTTGAAAAAAAATCAACATATATCATGAGAAGAAAAATGACTATGTGAACGGGTTAGGTGCACTAAAATTATCAATTTAAGATGCAGCTAGAAATTGGAAATTTTTTTTAATAGGCTACGATAAAATATCTTGTCGATATTTTTTTTTTTGAAAATCAATATTGTATTGTATTAAACATTAGATTTTTTTTTTCCAAATTCTGTTAAACGCATATAAATTTTAAGAAAAATCTCACTTGTATTTGGGTCATTACTACTTTGCTCTATAAATTTTTAACTCTCACCTTATTCACTAAATTTTGAACTAGTCCCATTTAACACCATTTATACATTAAAATCGTTGTCAAAAAAAATGAAAAAAGACGGCATTAGGTTCACTTGACATCTTATGTTAAAATTTAGGTTAGAAAAAAAAAAGAAAAAGAGAATTGATGATATCATCTCACCCATTCTTTTTTTTTTCTTTCATTATGTTTTTAAGAGAAACTATATAGATTAAGTGGGAATTCAAGGATGGATACTGTTGATGTATTTACGGTAATATCCATATTTTGAAGTCTCGATATGGACATAAAAGAAGGACTTTTTTTTCTAAGATGTTTGTAAAATATTTACAATATCTACAAATATCTATAATATTAGTGAATATACATGAAAGTCCACAAAAATTTTTGAAAATTTCCACAAAATGTCCAAAAAAGAAGGCAAAAAAAATTTGAATTTTTTAATTTTTTTTCAATAAAATATGACTAATATTTTGTATCTAAAAACAATAAAAAAAAGAGTATTTATTAAGACAAATTTAACCTTTAAGTAATTTTTACCTTTAAAATAAAAAGTTTGTGACTCTTTTGTAAGGCCTATGTCGTCACATGTAGATGTGTGTATTATGTTTTTATTATTTATTGTTCTTCATGGAGCATATAAATTTTGTTACAATTCCGACAACACTAAGATGACGACGACGACGATGATGATGGTGGGGTGGCGACAATGATGATAAGAACTATGGGAGAAGAGGAAGTACAATGTCTATAGTCAATACCTGTAGTCCATTCACTGGAAAAGAAGTGTTTATGCATGCTATATAAGAAGAGGATCATGGTTATAGGACAGCATGTGAGGATATTGGGGCAATTAAAAAACAACTCAAAGGAGTCTAATTGACGGGGATTCTATTGCCTTGAGTTTTGATTCCATGAGTTTAGGAACTAACCAAAGTTTTTATAGTCATAATATTCCTTATATTTCTCAAATGAGGATGAGTTTAGAAGTACAAAACTAATATGGTTTTTTATATACTTATGTATCCTCCATTACAATTTAGTGTTAAGATGTCATTACAACTCTACGAAAGCTACTCATCAAGTTAGATATATAAAGAATATCCAATTTATGATTTAATAGTAGGAGGAGATCAATAAACATATATGTGGTACATTTCAATAATTTCCCACTAAAACTATTCAAGGGTAATGTTCTGACAGATGTATTGTTTAGATCAAGATTAAAACCTGCATAATGTTTTCTAGCCGGCTAGAAGTTCCTTTTGGTATTAAAGACACTTGAAGTTTGTATATATTTTATTGTGTTTGGTGATAATTTGTATGTACTCTACTATATTATTATACTTTGTTTGTAATGAGCACGTAAAATAATGTTAAAATCATAATCAATATATATAATGATCGTATCATTTTATAGTAAGCAATATAACTTTCATATTAGATCAAAATTGTATTATTTATATTATTATTTTCGTTCAAATTAAGAAATATTGATTATTTTAGACTTGCACAAAGATATAACAAAAAATTACAATTTTTTTAGTATAATAATTATTTTTTTCTAAATATCTATTGACATCGACAATATACACGAATTTATCCATAATCAAAACCTCAACAATCTCAATGACATCGATATTTTCATCCTCGAGCAGGATTGTTTCAAAAGATAAAAAGTGAAGTGGAACTTTTTAAAAATTTGAAGCAAAGCAGGAATGACTCTAAAATTGAGAGACAAAAGTAAGATTAATTCTAATTTTTATAATACTTTCAGAGGCACATAATACCAGTATGAATACCTATCATAGAACCTTTTTTTTTTTTTTTTTTTCATTAGAATCATAAGAACATCCTTAAAGCATTCCTATTTTCTTTCATTTTTTCTCATTTTCATCCTTGGACTAAACCTACTCCAATCCATTTTCTATGGTAAGTGGTAGCTGAGGCATGGCCCGGGGGACCTTATAAAACCAGTCTCTTGTTTTCTTTTAGAGTAGTTGGCTCAATGAATTTCAAATTTGGACTTTGATCAAACGGTGGTATTTGCCAATTGGTTTAAAACTCTCTTAGATATTATAAACATAAACCAACGGCGTGACTTTACTTCTTCCCAGTTGATTTTCTTTTTCCACACCGTGCCAAAGATCACATTTGAACTATTAATATGTTTGATTGGGACCTTTGAAGAAGCAATAATCTCATGCATTATATCTCATAATATCTAATTGTAAGCACCTGTGCGCGTTACCATCACATAGGAGATTTCAGAGAAAGCTCCAATCAACAAGCTGAGGGATATCAATAGCAGATTTCACAGTATGATTTTGTTTTTGTTTTTGTTTTGTTTTTTTGTTTTTTTTTTCAATTTCAATGGGGATATTTTCAATGTCTCTATTTGGCTACAACATGTTGGTTGTAAACTTGTATCGTTATAAAGCTATCAATATCTTCTATCAAAAATATATATAGCTGTAAATATCTCAAGAAAATCTACTCTAATTGAAAAAAAATATGTACATATATAATAATGGGTAGGAGTGATGTTATAATCAGATCAAGTTCCTATTGGCTATTTGAGAGTAAACTTAAGCGTACATGATATGTTGGGTGAATTAGTCTTAAAGGACCTGGCCTTAAAACATTTCCAGATATCTCAATCTTATGAATTAATTTTTTGCTTTTGACACAGAGGGTAATGCTACATGTATCAGTTTTCATATGATGCAAAAGTATGGTGTCAAATTGATTAAATAAAATGTACAAAATTATTTCAAGTATATTTACTCATGCTATTTTACAAATCAAATATCACATAATTAAGGATTGTAGGCATAACGTAAAGGTAAACTATATCTGACTCTATTATAAGGTGTAAAATTTGAATTCTTCCACCCAAGTATAATATATATACATATAAGTCACATATATATATATATATATATTATGTATATATATCACAGTTTTTTTTGGTTGATACGTATATTTCACATAGTTTAGTAACCATGACTTTTATCTCAGAGCATCATGTTGTCGCTTGGAAAGACAAATTGCTGGATGAGCGAACCATAATGAAAGCAAAGTAGATCCTTCAGTCAAATTTAGAATTAGTATCACTAAGGCCAAAAGAGTGGTTAGGTGAATATTACTTGCTTCTAGAAGCTATAATCAGGAGACAAAACATATTCATTCTACCACCATTTCCCTAGTGACCTTAGCAATCAATAGCACTTGCAACCCCATTTTCCCCATTAATCTCCTGAAGCATCTTGTGAAAATTTCTTGGCTTTTCCATGGCTGTTGAGGCCAAGTTTTGTCAAATCCCTCTTCTTTCCGTGTTTCCATGTTCCTTCTCATGTGGCGAAGAGTGCAAGTCTAGTTTGATCGTGTTATGGGTTTGATTTTCCTTTTTCAATTATTTTTTATTTTAATTTTAATTTTAATTTTATTTGCATACTTTAAGAGTCCTTATATAATCTCCAATAACATTATAGAAATATGCATTTGGAGTTCATTATAAGAGTGATCAATGTTCCAGAACTTTCTATCAAAATAGATTTTTTTGCTCAAGTGCTTGAGTTAGGATAAGGCAGAATTTTTATGTCATCCCTAATCTGACGATGTTATGATGCCACGGGATTCTCTTCTAGTCGTCTACACAAAGTCCAGTCAGCCCACTTAATTTTTCACCACCCTGTTTATTTGTTTCTTTATTTTACAGTATGAAGAATGGACCTATTTGGAATGCTTCAATAATCAAAATCTATCCATTGTTCAAAGCGTTGCGGGTGTGGAGCCAAATCAACCTAGCAAAAGATAAAAGAGAAAAAAGGGAAAAGGGCAATGCCTGGGCACCGCAACGTCAGTTTTGGGCAACGCAACGCCCACCCAGAATCAGACTAGCACCACGACGCTAGAGATCTGCTCCTTTGCGATTTTTTGCTGCAGTTAGTATTTTTTGAAAGCTCAAAACGTGTTGCTACTAGGGTTTTCTTAATAAAAGTGTTTTTTCTCTTTTTTTTGGGTATTTAAATAGACAAAAGGTGGCTAGAGTTTAGAGTGTGACAATATTTATGTGGCATTATTTTATGAGTGTGAGAGCTCCATTGTTGAGAGAGAGAAAAATTCCCACAAAGGATGCTAGATAGAAAAGAGATTTGGGAAACACAAATTGAGTGTGTGTGAAAGAAATTTCTCTTGTAATGTGTATTCATCTCTTTCATCATAGTAGAATCTGCAATGGTAGAAATAGGATGTAGTCTCAAATTTGGACGAATCTGTATAAAATTTTAGTGTCTCTCTTTTCTTCTTTTCTTTTTTCCTTTTCTGCAATTATTCTTTCTTGGTGGTCCTTAGAATTAAGAGGTGCCTAATTCCCCAACAACTGCTATCAGAACGTCAAGAACAATGACGGAAGAAGAAGGGTCGGTAGTCGGTATCATCAATTTTGATGGTTCGGACTTTTCCTATTGGAGGATGCAAGGGGAAGACTACCTCTACAGCAGGAAACTGCACTTGACCTTGGGTAAAAAGCTCAAAGGCATAAAGGATGAGGAGTGGACTCTCCTTGATAGACAGGTGCTGCATGTGATCTATTTGACTTTGTTAAAGAACGTGGCCCACAACGTAACGAAGGAGAATATTATAATAGGGATGATGAAGACTTTGTCGAACATGTATGAGAAACCTTTAGCCAATAACAAGGTACACCTCATAAAGAAGCTATTTAATTTAAAAATGTCTGAAGGTGCTTCGGTGGTAGAGCATCTGAATGATTTTAATGCCGTTATGAATCAATTGGTCTCGGTGGATATTAAATTTGATGATGAGATCAATGCCCTAGTCCTTTTGGCCTCGCTACCAAATAGTTGTGAGGGTAGCCATTACCAATTCAATTGAGAATGCAAAATTGAAGTTTGTTGATGTTAGAAACTTTATTTTGGCTGAAGAAGTTCGCAGGAAGGATTTTTGTGAAGCCTCAACGTCGAACTTGGCCCTTAATGTTGAGAGTAGAGGTAGGAAACTTGAGAGGCATTCCAACAGAGATAATATCAAAAGAGGCAAGCCGAGGAATGGGAGAAGTAAGTCAAGAAACGGTAGGAATGTGGAGTGTTAGAATTATAGAAAGACCGACCACTTAAAAAAGAATTGCAGGGCTCCAAAGAAGAATGAAGACAAGAATAATGATGCTACAAACGCCGCCACTGAAGAGGCACAATATGCCTTACTCTTGTTTGTTGACAATTCTTTTGATTCATGGATAATAGATTCAAAAGCATCATTCCACACTGCTTCATATCGTCATGTCCTAGAGAATTACGTTGCTGGAAATCATGGTAAGGTTTACCTTGCTGACGGTGAACCTTTGGACATTGTTGGCATTGGAGATGTCAGTTTGAAAATGCGTAATGGGTCTGTGTGGAAGATTCAGAATGTGAGACTTGTACACAAACTGATGCAAAACTTGATTTCGGTGGGGCAATTGGATGACAAAGGATATAATGTGACTTTTAATTGCAAAGGTTGGAAAGTCACAAAGGGAGCCATGGTCGTTGCTCGAGGATGTAAAGCTGGAACTCTGTACATTAACTCTGGCTGTAAAGATACCATAGCAGTCGTTGACTCTGCTGCTGATACTGAGTTATGGCATCATAGACTCGATCACATGAGTGAGAATGGAATGAAGGTGCTTCACTGTAAAAGAAAACTACTGGGATTGAAAACTGTTGATCACAATTTGTGTGAAGCCTGCATCTTTGGCAAGCAGAAGAGAGTCAGTTTCTCAAAGATGGGTAAAGAGCCTAAGTCCAGGAAATTGGAGCTAGTTCATACAGATGTATGGGGACCCTCGATGGTTACTTCTCTAAGTGGCTTAAGTTACTATGTGACATTTATTGATGACTCAAGCAGAAAGGTATGTGTTTACTTTCTAAAAAACAAATATGATGTCTTTAATGCTTTCAGGAGATAGAGAGCTATGGTGGAAAATGAGACAGATTTGAAGGTGAAGTGCTTGCAATCTGATAATGGGGGAGAGTACATAGATGATGATTTCAAGCGGTACTGTGTTGAGAATGGAATAAAGATGGTGTAGCTGAGTGGATGAATAGGACTCTGAAAGAGTGTGCCATAAGCATGAGATTGCATGCAAGGCTGCCAAAGTCGTTTTGGGCTAAGGCAATTAATACAGCAAAACAAAAGTCCATCCACATCATTGAAGTTCAAGCTACCAGAAGAAGAATGGAGTAGTAAAAAGGTTGACCTCTCGTATTTGAAAGTGTTTGGTTGTGTTTCCTATGTTCATATTGATCCTGCTGCTAGAAGTAAACTTGATGTAAAGTCAAATAAATGTTTCTTTGTTGGATATGGTGGACTGGAGTTTGGTTATCATTTCCAGGATGACCAAAATCATAAGGTTATCAAGAGCAAAGATGTGATCTTCAATAAAGGTGTTCTTTATGGGAACAGAGATAGCACTGATTCCAGAAGTTCAAGTTTTGAAGTTAAGAAGCTTGATGTGATTCCATTAAAGGATCTTCTTGAAGTGGAGGTGCAAAATCCAAAGGTTAAAGATAAAGAGAATATAGCTCCAGAAGGAAACCAGAGAACTTCTACCACTACAGTCAAGAGATCTAGCAAGACTATTAGACCACCGCAAAGATACTCCCCTTTTCTGCATTATATTTTGTTGACCAACAGAGGTGAACCAGAGAGTTATGATGAAGCCATGCAGGCTAAAGGTTTGGTCAAGTGGGAGTTAGCCATGAGGGATGAGATGGATTCTTTAATGTCCAATTAGACATGGCAATTGACAGAGTTACCACAGGGCAAAAAGGCTGTGCAATGGATATACCGGATAAAAGATGAATCTGATGGCAGTAAATAGTACAAGACAAGGCTGGTGGTAAAAGGCTTTCAGTAGAAAGAAGGTATTGATTTCAATGAAATTTTTTCTATGGTGGTGAAACTAACCATGATTAGAATTGTACTTGTGCTAGTGGCAAATGAAGACTTGTTTTTGGAACATTGGATGTTAAGACAGCCTTTCTCTATGGTGATTTGGAGAAGGAGATATACATGAAGCAGCCATAAGATTTCGAAGTATGGGGTAAGGAGAACATGGTGTGCAAGCTTCAGAAGAGCTTGTATGGCCTAAAACAAGCTCCCGGGCAATGGTACAAGAAGTTTGACAGTTTTATGTGCAGCAACAGTTTCTTGAGATGTCAGGGAGATCACTGTTGTTATATGAAGAATTTTGGTGACTCTTACATCATATTAGTGCTATATGTTGATGACATGCTGATAGCAAGAGGATGCAAACAAGAGATTGACAAGCTGAAGAAGGAGCTATCTAAGGAGTTTGCAATGAAGGATTTGGGTGTTGCAAAACAAATCCTTGGGATGAGAATAACAAGGAACAGTAGTGGTCTGAAACTGTCAAAGGAAGAATATATTGAAAAGGTTTTTAATAGATTCAATATGAGTAATGCGAAGCTTGTGAGTACTCCTTTGGCCAATCACTTCAAGTTATCAAAGGAGCAATCACCGACCACAGAGCAGGAGCTAGACTACATGGCCAAGGTGCCTTATGCTTCCGCAATAGGCAGTCTCATGTATGCCATGATGTGTACCAAACAGGACGTTGCACATGCAGTCGGAGTTGTGCGTAGGTACATGAGCAATCCAGAAAAGCAACATTGGGAGACAGTGAAGAGGATTCTCAAATATCTGAGAGGTACTGCAAGTTTAGCTCTATGTTTCAAGAAGTCAGCTTAGGATTACATTGATATGTAGATGCTGATATGGTTGTAGACATTGATGGTAGAAAGAGTACCACTGGTTATGTTTATACTACGGGTGGCACATCAGTTAGTTGGATTTTGAAGCTGTATAAGATAGTTGCACTCTCTACAACAGAAGCAGTGTATATGGCGATGACTGAAGCAAGCAAAGAGATGATTTGGTTGCAGTCGTTCCTAGAAGAATTAGGTCACAAGCAGGAAAGGAGTGTGCCACATAGTGACAGTCAGAGCAACATTCACATGGCAAAAAATCCCGCATTTCACACTAGGACAAAGCATATACAGTTGTGGTATCACTTCATCAAATCATCTTTGGAGGATGGAGTGTTAAAGCTTGAGAAGATTCTTGGGAGTCAGAATCCAGCAGATATGCTTACCAAGATGGTTCCGATAGAGAAACTGAAGTTGTACACAACTTCAGTTGGACTTCTCCATGATGCGTGAGAAGTTGTTGCCGCTGCAGTTGGAGATATAGTGATTGATTAGTCTCCAAATGGGGGATTGTTGCAAGTGTAAAGCCAAATCAACCTAGTAAAAGAGAAAAGAGAAAAAAAGGGAAAGGGCAGTGCCCGGCGCCGCGGCACCCGCCCAGAATCAAACCAGCACGGCGACGCTAGAGATCTGCCCCTTTGCAATTTTTTGCTGCAATTAGTATTTTTTGAAGGCCCAAAACGTGTTGCTGCTAGGGTTTTCTTAATAAAAGTGTTTTTTTTTTCTCTTTTTTGGGGTATTTAAATAGACATAAGGTGGCTAGAGTTGAGAGTGTGGCATTATTTTGTGAGTGTGAGAGCTCCATTGTTAAGAGAGAGAAAAATTCCCACGGAAACAGAATGTACTAGATAGAAGAGAGAATTGGGAAACACAAATTGAGTGTGTGTGAAAGAAATTTATCTTGTAATCTGTATTCATCTCCTTCATCATGGTAGAATCTGCAACAGCAGAAACAAGACGTAGTCTCAAATTTGGACGAACTTATATAAAAATTTGGTGTCTCTTTTTTCTTCTTTTCTTCTTTCCTTTTCTGCAATTATTCGTTTTTGGTTGTCCTTAGAATTAGAAGGTGCCTAATTCCCCAACACAAAAAATGTAAACTTACTACAAGCAATAAGAACAAGCACTATCTAATAACAACATGTGGAATTGGGTGGTAAAAAACTCATTCTCCTTTAAGTAAGGTCTCGAGTTTAAGCATTGTGTATGAAAAAGCATTTGTTAGGAGAGCTTCCCCTAACTGCAGGGACCGACCTAGCTCGAATTTGGATTAGTTTGGTATAGTCCTGCTAGAGTTAAGAGTGTGGGTTCGTGCCTCTGGTTGTGAGTCCGGATACCGGATGGTTTACACCAAAAAAAAAAAGAACAAGCACTATCTTATGTCACTATGTTTGCACTACTCTTGGTTTCGAATTTCAACCCTGTTCACAGAGGTCAGACTTATTAAGGAGAATTTTTACATGATTTTTAACCATTAAATCTTTTATCAAGTTCTATTAACCATCGGATTACAATTTTCTTTGATCTAATGTGATCTAAGAGTGCTATCGTAAGGTTTTTTTTTTTTTTCATACCCTAGTACAAAATTGTCCTAATATTACTCTCTTCCAATATCATTTCTTTTTATGAACTGAAAAGCTGCTTGGTCTTTTAAATTATTATAATAATTAAATTATATGATGTGGACACCTCCTACTTTATTTTCCTCCATTTTTTCGTCCCGTTCCACCGGGTGAATTAGCAATTAGCCATAACCAAAATAAAACGAAAGGAAACATGTTTCAACAAGCTCATAATTGCTCCCAAACCGTCCCACTTTCTCTGTCGCATTTTAGCACTTTCAGAACATTTTCAATCAATATATGCCTTAAAAGTGTGGCAATCCTTTCTCACTATGATGTAGAAACATATCCACTCAATCTTTGTACGTTGGTGAACTTCCCTTGTCCGCTTAATTGAACATTAGCCCACTTTCTCGCTCAAATTATTTTGTAGAGGAACTCAACGTATGACCCTACATTCACAGGCAAACTAATAATGCTTCCCAGAGAAATAAGAACATGTAATTAAATTCTTGTGAAACAAGTTATTGATCATTAAAAAGAATAGCAGGCAAAGCCCTTCAAAAATCTGGAGCACCCACCAAACAAACTCCCATATTCATGTACAAGTTTCAAGCTGAAAAATACTTCGGCATATGTACAGGAATGTCATGAGAAATGACCTATAAGCATGGAAGCTAACCATAGCCTCAGCCAGCGACTTCCAGGACACTCTGGTCGCTTTAGACGCCTTCTTCAAAGACTTTATTCAACCTTAGATGGTTTCTCATGAAAAAGACTAGCCACTCACTGAAGCATTTGAATTAACGGGTCTTTTAAACTGAACCAGGATCATTGTCATATTGTCACATCCCTCCCCACCGGCAGTTGGCGCCACGCATCTGTCAAATACTCTCTCGCAAATAACTGAAAGTTTGGTTTCCTGCATTGTCAAAGAGAAATTGTGTTATCTAGATTCTAAACCAAAAAAAGGGTTTGTGTGAGTGTGAGTCTTGCAAATTTACTTCTTTTAACTGCTCTCGTACAAAGTCCACCAGTTGTTGGCTAGACATACAGTCCCTAAAGAATGAGAGCAAGAAAAGTCAGCGTTCGGTCAAAGTAGCATAATAAAAAATAGCTCAAATGGAGCTAATTATGTTGAATAATCGGCATGAGAGACGGCCAACAGGAAACTATTTAGAATGATGTATAAACAAAACCTGTTGAATACAACAAAATTATTCAGACATGAGAGGGAAAAATAACTCACCATATCCCATCACAAGCTAAAACAAGAAACTCATCGTCGTCACAAAGCTCCACCTATGCCAAAGGAAATTGATAAAGGAAATGAATCTAAAGAATACTCCTCACTCCTGGAACCGTCTTCTTTTTTTTTTTTTTTTTTTTAAAAGATATAAGCCATCAAGAGAACACAATTTCATAAATCCTAAACCATCTCACAGTAATTAGGGAAGTGCTAATACATACAGTGTGTATATCTGGATTTGCAGTTACAATCTGTTTTTCAGCGGGCAAGAGTTTGTTCTGCTTGAATTCCGCATCTCCTGCAACAACGCAATATATGACTAACAGTTGGAGAGGAAAAGGAAAGGAAGTACCACTCATTTTAATCTTTTCAGTTCAAGGATAAGAGAGAAACTTAAATACCAATAGCTCTGGTCAAGTTCAAAGTTCCATTAATCCGTCCAACTTGGATAAATCCACCAGCTTTCAGAATCCTATCTCTCTCAATCTCTAACTCAGGCTTATGATCTTTAGACAAATTATATGCCTGCAAGTAAAATCTTCATATGAAACAAGCATATGCAAACTTTTTTAGACAATAGCTAGGTGCAAAACAAGTAAAAAATACCATGACAAATTGTCCCAATTGACTCTTATTACAACAACTGCATAAATTAGCAAAGGAGAAGAAATAGAGACGTAGCTCTATGTCTAGATTTACATCACCTTGATGTTAGTGTGTGTGCTTCAATACCAATTTTTAAGTAAAACCTAGTAATTGAATGACATGTTTTTTACTTCAATAGCTCTGACAGTACACTTCAAACGGCGTGCATGTCAGACATGACCCCATACATCCATTGTTGCATGGAGGTTATAGCTTAGGTTTGTATATAGCCACATGACAGTTGCAAAAAGACTCGCCATGTAAAGTTCAAGGAGAAGATACAGGCGTAAATATGGGATAGGATAAAAAGATTACCTGGCCATTTCTAGATATCACACAGCGAGAATCACCAGCATTTGCTACAACAAGTTGGTTGTCTCGAATAACTGCAACACAAGCTGTGCTTCCACAATTTGGCCCATCAAAATCAGAGTGAGGCCCCTAGTGAAAGATAAAAAGCTCCACATTTCACCACAGTTTCAACAATAATGAAAAGTTGTACTCACTACAGCAGTGGTGAGAGTTACATTAACAACCGCAACAAAGGAAGCATAGTTCAGAACTTTAACAAGGCAGCGTTGGGTCCAAAATATGTATCCATAATGCTTCTTTGATGCTTAAATCCGATGGTTATAAGTGGAAAGTAAAAGTAGGTTTAGACAATATGACTGTGATATGCTTATGCACGTCATTCATAGCAGCGGTGCAAAAGAAAAAAAGTGAGTGTTCATTGCTGAAAGCAATCAGTATAATGTCTGCTGTGACATTACCTCTTCAGAAGACCAATCATCAGCATGGTCACTGAATTCACCTCTCTTTTCACCACCTCTAGGAGACCATATTAAGCCTTCTAGCACACCAGAAACTCTGTCTAGTTTATCTCCCAAGATCGCCAATTCTCTCCACCCCCTTTGTCCACGCATCATCTCATCCATTCTGTAATTCATTAACGCATAGAAACAAAGCTATTGAGCCAATGTCTGCTATGTCAGACTGCAAGGGTAGGGTGGGTTGGGGCCTGGATTTGGAAGGGTTGGGGTTTGATCTTGCATTTGTATTGAGCTGATATTTGATAATTTTTATGTCTTCCACATTTCATAAATCAGCTGAGAAATAGGAAGTTTTCAAATACAAGGAATTGTCTGACCTGAGAAAAGATTTTTGTAAAGAAGTGCCTAAATCAACGGCATATGCTTCATCTTTGAGGACCTCTTGGTGAAGGTATTTGGCACAAAACTTTGCAACTGCTTTACCTGTAAATCAGTGAACATGGCACACACACATCATCTGACCTTTTCTTAATCTCCCCACCCAGCCAATCCCACAGAAATTAGGATTTCCACAGCTCATTCTTAGGACTTTAAATATATCCGATATAGACAGCTTTAAAATACGAGGTAAGAGGCGGCATATAGTCAGGTAATGAAATGAGATATGAACATTTATAGGATTAAAAAGGTATGAAGATGTATGTGAACCTCCATGTCCGTCGTAAACGCCGAAAAATGAAGTTGAACTGTCCAAATTTGGATAAGCAGCATGCTGCAATGCGAACAAAGTAACATAAACAAAGACAAGATTATATAATCTCTGACTTATCTTGCCTAAAAATCCATGTTCCATTCCTTATACAACATCTCCTAGCAAGGAATGCAATAATGTAAACCTATAAGATCTTCTCCAATTCAATTGACGGATATCTTTTAGTTGTGAAAACATAAAACAGAGTTCCCTCCCTTAATTTACAAGAACATATTCTTTTCAATTTATGCAGCCATTTTCTTCATATTCAGAGTAGCTCCGTATCAAGGAGAGCCCAAAGTGAATCATTGATTGAAAAAAAAAAAACATAAAAGTAAATTTTATGATCTGCTTCAATTTACAAGGAAACAAAATTAAGAGCAAATTAGGATTGACATTCTATTTTTTCCTTCCTACACTGCCATGTAGGTCCAACCAATTCATCCCTACACTACGTAGGTCCCACCAGCTAGTATTTTAAATTTGATAAGTAAACACGTAAATATATGAAAAGAGAAAAATACTTTTTTTATCTTTCATATTCATATGATAAGTAAACATGTCATAAAAAGCACGGCAAAGCCAGAAAAATATGCATAGGGCGTGACTGAACTAACTAAGGACGCGAGGCAAAGAAAAAGAGGTAAAATTTTAGAAGGAAAAAAAAAATCTAAAGATAAATGAAACATAAGTTTCATAAAATTTTATATACAAAATTAAAAGAAAACAAAAGTTAAGGGGGCGGCCACCCACCATCGCCAGTGAGTGGCTCTGCCCCTGCTAAAAAGTATTAAGAAAGCTCACAGCATCTTCCATGGTGGCTCTCCACCCTTGCATAGAAGACAACCCATATCGAAGTCTTTCGTTCTCACCATCATCTGAGGCCTTTTCAGTTTTCGGAGAGCTCAAATATATACCCATTTCTTACTGTCAAAAGATATTAAAACAAACATTTAAAAAAAATAATAATAAACCATTCATTTTGAAGGGGGACATAAAAGAAAAGAAGATATACCATTAGACAACTCACATATCAAATTCACCAATTTCCATAACTGATCAAAGAGTACTTCTTTCTAGATCCAATTACAAAATTGCAAAACAGCAAACAGCAAACACAAATGGCTCCCAAAAAATAAAAATCTGCCAACTTGAATTCAATTAAATTATCTTAAAAAATAAATAAAAATGAAGAGTTTAAATTGAAAAAGGAGCTCTCTTTCCTGAATTTCATCAGCTTACAAACGGAACAGCTAATAAAAAAGAAAAAGAAAAACGATCACAGCTAAAACCAGAATCCTTAACTCAGATTTGACTATAAAGGCTCAAAATTTCAACGATTCCGATCGATTTCAACAGACTCCAAACTGTTATTTTGTACCGTATGTATTTGTAATTAAAATTTCCAGAAGTAGGAGAGAAAAAAGGGAACGTACTGAAATTCAGTTGCTGGGTTTGAGCAATCCGTACAGTGAAGAGATATAAAATTTTAAAAAGCTGATGATGATGACGACGATGACGACGAAGAAGAAGAAGAATTAATTTGATCCATTTGCTTTGGATTTGGTTTGTAGTGATTGGTTGTTTTTTTCCGAGTTCGCAAAACTAACGATCGTGGCCACGTGCCCTGCATGCGACCCAAAATAGTAGTTGTCTTTTAAATTATAATATAATATTCATTAATTTCTTTTCTTTTTTGACAACCAAAACTAATAAGTTTTAATCTTAATATAAAATAAGAAAAAATAATAACAATGAGAATCTATTATAAGAAACACAATAATAATAATAAAAATTTACACTAAAATATAATCTTATTATAGAAATTTTTTACCCTTTGAAAAGTACATTTAAAAGTTATCAGTAAATTATGTTGACACCTTTTGTGTTTTATTCGAATTACAAAGATATTTTTCATATCAAAACTAATCATATTGACATATTTTGTCTTTTCAAAAAAATTATAGAGACCTATTCTAATTGATTTGAACTAATGTCTATAATTTTTTTATTAACTATTGTCAGAACTAATATTTTAGTACCACAAATAAATCTCTATTTTTCAATTATAAATATCAATAATGTTAGAATGAAGTATCCAATTTATAACATGAAAAAATCCAAACCTCAAAATTAAAGAAAAAGTAATACATTCAAATTATAAGACATAAGATGCTAAATTTATAATAAGAAATCATTAGCTGGTTATGACTTATGAATCTAATGATTATTTATTTATTTTTTGAATAATTATTATTAAATTTTGGAGCACGTTCAATTTCTTAAAAAATTTTAATAAAATAATTAATTATCTTTTTACAAATATATAAAATATATAACTTTTTTAAATACAATAAATGGAAATTTGTTTGGTTTGGTTTCTCAAAGTCAAAACTACAAACTAAACCAATTTAATTATTTTTTTTAAAATATGAAGCCAAATCAAACCGAATTTTAATTGGTTTGGTTTGGTCAATTTAAGTGCTTTGATCGGTTTAGCGTCCATCTCTATACAAAACCTCAAATTTACACTTAAATATGTACTTATGACAAAAGCACAACACCGAGAAAGAACAAATATTGTCTATATAAATTCTAATGAAATGTTGAGAAGAAACCGTGTTTATTGGGTTTCACAAAGAGAAGTGAGCAAAAACGTTACACAAAATATCTTTATAGATCAATCTATGTTTAGAATTTCATATTACTCGGACAAAAAAAAATAGTAATTCAAAGAATGAAAATTGAATTGACAAGTGAGAGTAGCTTAGTTGACTGTAAGTACTTCTACTTCACCCCACTTAAAAATAGTAACAATTTTTCTCTCTTTGTATAAAAAAAAAAAAAAGGAAACAGAATTTAAAAATTGTCAAACAAGATAAACACAAAATATTCAAGTGTCAGAACTTCCTAACCTCAATAGCAGATAAATAAATGAATAAAGAAATAAAAGTTGTGTGACTCTGAGTGACCAAATTGGTGTTATCAATAATTTATTGGAAGCAACAAATAATAAACTCACAAATGGCTTTTTTGGTGGCTTGTTTCTTAAGCTATGCTTTTCAATCATCGATAAGCAACTTTGGCCATACTCTTTCTAAGAAAATCTTTTTCAAGGTTATTCTAAAAATAAAAAATAAAAAATCTTCTCAAGATTAAAAAACAAGGATAAAATACTTTCCAATAAAAGAAAAATAAAATAGAAACTCTTTCTTTTTTTTTTCTTTAGCTTCAAATCTTTACAGTTTTGTGTATTTTTTTCTTCAGGATAATCTTTGGGCTAATAGTTGACGAGTAGTAATCTTAGAGATGTTTGTTGTGTATTTAAGTTTTCGAAGTAAATGACATGATAAATGATGTATCAATTTTTAATTAATACAAATATAATGTATTATAAATTCATTAATTAGGAAAATAAAAATTTGCTTGCTAAAGTACACAATAAAAAAATGATGACTACTGAATGGCTTGACATTTTTTAAGTATATTTACCATACTGCCAATCAATTATCTTTGCATTTTTTTTCTTTTTGTCTTTTGGGAAAAAGCCTAATCAATCCTTGAGACTTTCGAGAAAGGGGAAAATGGAAATGTGACTCTCGTAAGTCCCAATCATATTTTGTTTTGTTGATCGCTGAAGTTGAAGGTGGCAAAGTGAGAGGAAAGAAAAAGGCCAGGGGACTTTTGAAGATAAGATTGAATTGTTGTTATTAGGTTGTTTGTTTGTTAGGAGTTAAATGTGAAGACCAGAGGGAAAAATTGCTATATGTAACACATGCATAAATAGTCAAATTACCTTTTCATCCCTAGTTTTAAACTAAGATAGTCTTAATTAATTGATAAGTTAGTCATTTGAATTTAATTTGCCGTTTCCTTTTTTTTTTTGGTTAATAATGGCAGTTATTTTCTTGATCACTCAATTTTTATTTCTGTTTATATATTAAACAAGATGGCCAGTGTGTTGGAAACAAAGTTAGAACTTAAAGTTTGAACTTAAATACTATAACATATAAAAGCTTTACATTATAACAAACTTTTATTTTTTATTATAGCATATTAAAACTTTATATTGTAATAAATTAGAACTTAAAATTACAACTAACTTGCAAATTATGTCTCAAAAAAGTCAAAATTTTCCTCTGATTTTCTCCCTCTTTTCCTTTCCCCCCTGCCAAACGTTTGTACGGCTTAAACCTCACCACCGTCTATGCGCTGGGCTGGGGTGCCTTTTTACTGCCCATCTATATTGAACCCATCCCAAACGATTCATTTGGGTTTTTGATGGTATGGGTTTCGTTATGAGGCCATACTTTTCCTGCTCATGAGTAAACAAGTTTTTGGGCCATTACACCCAAAATTGATTGGGGGCGTTCAAGGAAGAGAAGTAAAAATTACGCGATATAACATGAGAGAACTGGAATTAAATTTTAGCAAAATTTTTAAAATAATAATAAAAATTCCACAGTAAATACAATGATGATATCACATTTTGTGCTTTATATAATTGCACAATAATTGTTTTAATAATTATAAAATTTTGCTGTGCTTAAAATATTCTGTAGTTTCAATTATATTTCTACTTCACTAGAGATACTCGTGGTTCTTAGGGAGACGATGGCGAAAAGAGGAGCTGATCTCCTTGCAGCGGTGGTACAATGGTTTAAGTAGCTCCTAGGCGACATGGGGAGGGAGGGAGAAGAAACCTTAAGAGTATTTTTGTTGCCACCAGTGGTGGAGCTAGAATTTTCTTTTAAGGGGGAGGGGCATAAGATAAAAGTGTGAAAAACTTAAAAAATCATCATTGTAATCAACTCTTAATATTATAAAATAGTTGACAAGATATGCATATTCAATTTGTTTTTGTTAATTTTTTCTAAGCGAACGTAAATTTTTTTTAAAAGTTAAGCTTTTTCTTGATTGACTATTCTCTTTTGAGTTTAGTTTAGTAAAATAAAAATAAAAATAAATAAAGTAGAACACTTAAAAAAAAATGATTTTGATAGGATAAAGTTGATAATAAATTATTTATGAGGGACAAAAAAGAAAATAGTATTTAAAAAGGATGAATGAAAAAAGAGGTTTAAGTAGAGACATATTTAAGAAAAATTATTTCATTAGGGCAATTAGGAAAATGTATTTATGAAGGTCTCATTTAAACAAAATACTTTTTTAGAGAATAAAAAAAAACTTAAATAAAGGCATTTAAGAAATATTATTGTAATGGGGGCAAATTAAGAAAAAAAGAGTTAATATGGCATATAAAAAAATCTAATAGAAATAAATCAAAGAACATGTTTTTGAATGAGAGGTGCATATATAAAATTTGATGGATGAGAAGAGGCATATATAAATTTTTATGAATGCAAATAGGACAATTATGGAAAGTACTGAAAAATTTTTAGATATAAATTTTCAAAAAGCCAGAGCCTTCACTCTCTCCGTCCCTGGTTACCACAATGGTATTATTTTCACACTATAAAAAACAGAGTACTTACATTACTAAAATTCTTTTTTTTTTGTTTGCCATCATATTATCTACATGTTAAAGGGTGTTTAACATAATGGTTTGAACTAAATCGTAAATCATTTTAAGCTTTTACACATTACAGTATAAAGTAAAAATATACTAAAATATAAAACTTACACATATTACAATATACGATTTAAACTCTAAACATTTAGATTTTTTTTCCCAAAACACCTTAATTTATTGAGTAATTTACATAGTAGATCTCTCAACTATTTTGTAAGTGACACTTTAGTATTTTTTTTTTTAATTTTAACAAAACATATTCTTGACTCATAAACCCTTGATAATTAACAAACTTGGATCAAAATCCGTTAAAAACTTAATGGAATAAGACTGTGGTACTCATATGGCTTTTTTTTTTGTAAAATTACTAAATTATCCTCACTAAAAATATTCAACTGATTTCACTTTTCATTTTGACTTTTTCTTTTTCTTTGAATTTTAAAGAAAAATCTCAATTAAGGTTAAAGGCTTTTACGTTCGGCAAGCCCAAGGAGAAAAAAGAAAGAAAAAAATCCTCAGCTCTTTCGATTATGTGCGATGCACTGGGGAGAAAACTTTAGCATTTTGTCGATTCCAGCGGTGGCTTCAATCTCAAGATGACGTGAGGGAGGGGGCTATTTCTTACGATGACGCTAATGAGATCTGTGTGGCTGAGTTTTGGTTCGTGGAGATCTAGGCTTGCGACGTGGTTGTGACGGGAGGGCTGCGAGGTGGCAGAAGGAGATATCACAGATGACTTCTTAGGGGAAGTGGGCTTGCAGGGGTCTGTCGCTCGAGATGGAAAGGATTGGAGGGCGGTGGGTTTCGCTCAAGAAGAAGGGGAGGGATTGTGGGGTCATGGCTCTTGCGAGGGTTCCATGGCCAATTTTTTATCTCAAACATACCAACGGCATGCGTAAAGGCTTTAAAAAATTAAAGTTTCATGTCCACACCAACTGATTCGTAATATTCTTTCTCCTACCCTACTTCTTGCAAATTAGTCAAATGTATCCCAAGCTACAATTTATTTCACAGATTGTCTTTTCTCTTTCTGCTTGCAAGTTGTTTTAGGTGCTTGATGGATTTTTTTGTTGAGTAAAGTGCTTAATATATATGATTTCTAGGTCAATATGATAACAATAAAGGAGATGAAAAAATCGTCTCAATTTTCTTCTTTTAATTTTATTTTTATTTTCTGCTTTGTATTAGAATAGAAGGGTTTTTTAAAGCCCAAATCACGTAAGAGGCTTGAAAATACGATTATGCCCTCTCAAAACTAACCATGTGAGGTGCACACACTTGATTCTATTAAGTTTTTAACGGACTTTAAAGGAAATTCATTAATTTTCAAGGGTTTAAGAGTTAAGAAGTTATTTTATTAAAATAAAAAAAAAAGAGGGATTAAAATATTACTTATTAAAGAATTTAGTGGTTACCAATGCAAATTACTCTAATTTATTTTAGAGGAATACTAACAACATCTTTTCCTAACTCTTTTTTACACTATTTTTCTTTTTTATACTATTTATATTTATTGTATGACATATAAAATCTACTATTCTATTTTTTATTTAAATAATAATTTATTATATCAGTACACTTCAAATATCAAATTCTGAATATAAGAAGTATAAAGGAAGATTCCGAATATAAAAAGTGTAAAGAAGAGTGAGAGAAAAAAATGCTGTTAGCATTTCTCGTTATTTTGTCAGTCTCAGTCGGTTTGCCTAACTGAGGTTGTTTGTAATTGGCACTATACGCGGGTTCAAAGTATCTATCTTTCTTGAGTAAATAATAATAGGTTTTATTCAGCAAACAAAACAAAACAAAAAAAAAAAAAAGCATATACAAACCTAACCGACTTTGAGTCAACGTCATCTCAACGTCACGCATAAGGAAGGGACTTTGGTCTTTGATAAAAGAGGCTTCTGCTCCACGTGTAGACGTGGGAGAATAATGACTGTCACCCATCTAAAACATAAAAGTTTCAGCCAACAAAAAAAAAAATAAAAAACTTAAAATCAAGGTTCATTGGAAGACCACCGGCTCCAGGAGGATGAAGCGGTGGCAGTTTCTTCCCTGCCCCCAACTCCTCATATAATCACAGCTGTGGTGTGCCATTATCACCATTCACCAACCAACCAATTGTATATAATTTCTTGATCAGATAACGAATAGAAATATTATATCCTCCATTTTGAATCGTCAAACTTTGATAAGGTTTCGTAAGCTTTGGATAATGATGTAGCGTAATTTGACGTTCAGAAAGCACACTTCAACAGAAATGCTCTATTATAATTAAACCCTCACAAATGATTAGCCCAGGTGTACGTATGTTTTGTGTATTTACGTTCTATAAGAGCATTTTCAGTGTAATCTTAAATTAACATGCCAATAGCAAAACACTTCAGTACAATTAGCATATAATATTTGGTATTTTGATTTATATTTTTATTTTGATAATTACAACTCTCTCCCTTTTTAATTATTTTAATATTAAAAGGTTTACTTTAATTTACAAGTTTCAAGTTTTTATAACTATGACAAAAGACAAATATGACATTTTAAAGAGTATTATATATGGAAGCATAAAATAAAAAAACAGATTAAATGTGTTATTTTTAGTGACAAATAGATAGCATGTTTGTCAACCTCAATTTTAACCAAAACTTTTGGTTGTTACAGTGTTATGGTATAGGGTTAAAAAAAAGTGAGCTATAGTGTTTAGTTTTCACATGCTATAAAATTTTTAACCAAAATTTGTTCAAACTATTGGTTCTAACTATACTTTTCAAACACCCTAATAATATTGACATTAACACTTGTATTGGATATGATCTGTCTTATCTTAAATTATCTCAAATTCTAACTTTTGTGCCTCATTGACGGTGAAGAATAGATTTTTCATTGATCAAAAACCAAGCAAGTATTGGCTCTTGAACTCTCAGCCTGTTGGTTAAGCAGACCAAAATGAAAAAGCAAAAGAAAAGCATGTCAAGCAGCAGAACGAAAACCAAGAAAGCATTTGGCTCTTATTCTCTCAACTCTCAACCTCTTTGGTTAAGCATCTCGAGAAAAGGCAGCCCTAAGAAAAACAGACAATTTTTTTTTTTTTTGGGAACTAAAAAAGTATCCATAGGTAAATATTCATCTTTTAGCCGTCAAATTTGTAAAAGAAAAATAATTTTGACTAAATTTTACAATTTCCAAACATGTACCATTGGTATGAACATCCCATTAAAAAATCCCCAAAAAAACAATTATGTGAAGAAGGGGGTTAAATTGTCACCTGCCAGATTTTTTTTTCCCCTGAAAGTCACCTGCCTGCTTACCTGCGCTCTTATTTATACTAATGGAATACATATAGATAGATATATTTTTTAGGTTTACGGAATACATATAGAATATTAATACACGACGGCCATATATTATTCGTTGTATGAGCACATAACAACAAAAATTGATTGATGAACCTCGAGTTGGCATTGAAGACAAACATGACGTGCGTGTAACAATGTTATATTGAAAGAAAATCAGGTGGGATGATCATACACTCGAACCTAGTTATTAATCATCACAACACCATATATAATGTTATTATGTTGTGCAGGGGCTTTCCTTTGACTAATCAGTATTTTTTTTTTTTTTTGGCCAACTTATCTATAAAGACGAAGGATCAATCCCTTTAAGTCCCACATATGACATAAAAATAAGTTAAATTACATTTATTACTTGGAAAACTGACTTTATTATAAAGATATAACAAACAATGACTTATCTTTCTTATACTTATATTAGACCTTTTCTAAATTATTATTACACAAAATAAATACAAAATAAATACGATAAGAATTTTTATTTTATTTCTATGTCTTACTATATAAATAATAGAAATACAAAAAATGTTGTTAGTTTTATAGGGTCGTGGTCTCAACAGATACAAAGTTGTAGGCTATAAATCAGGTGAATCTTACATTTTACTTTTATGTGAAAAATGACGTTGTAGTTTTATAAAGCTAAATAAAACTCTTGTAAAAAAATTAAAGGCAAACTGCTTACCGCCGAAAAGGGATGTCTAACTATAAAATATTGTCATTTTTTATAGAGTGTTTGGTATATTGATAAAAATTATTAATTAAAACTATTTTTATTGTAGCATGTGAGAACTTTACATTATAGTAACTTTTTTCATTTTACTGTAATATGTGAGAACTTTACGCTATTCATAACTGAGTTAATGGTATAAACCACCTTACGCCAAACATCTTGTTAATTTAAACTATAAAATTATATTTTAAACAAACTTATTACTGCTTTTTCAACAAAATTTAAATTTTAAACCAACTTTAAATTCAACTCTTGATTTGAATTGCCTTCTTAAATGCCTGTAAAAAAAATAAAAAGTGAAAGAAAAAAATATAAAATAAGGAATTCCGTAGGGCGTTGATCAAGAGTTGGTGTGCCCTTTTCAGGTCACCATCTCACCAACTTTTCTTTATATTTTTTTCTTCCCCAATCTCTCATTTTCATTGTTTTTTCCTCCTTCCTTCTGGATGGACATTGCTACTGTGTTGTTTTCCACTTGTTTCAAAATCCAAAAAAGTAAAAATACATGTCCAAGAAAGTGACGACGTGGCAGATAAATACAGAGCAACAATGGTTGGCGAGGTAGGTGAGTGGACAAGAGTACCAGAAACTTGTATGGGGTTGAGTGTGGCATTCGTTTTATAATGACCCAAGTCCTCCTTCTTTGCCTTCTTTAAGACTCGATCGATTCCACTTCACCAACCCCAAATCCATCCAAACCCAGAAAAATTTTTCCCCTCCCAAGTTGACACTCTTCTTTATTTTTTCCTCTGCATTTCTTCTCTCTCTGGTAATTTTTCTCATTCTTCTTCTTTCAATTCTCTTTTGTTCAGCTCTTTAATTCTCTGCTATTATTTTTTCATATACATACATAAATAAATATATATCACGTTGCTTATAGTGCATCATGCTTTTTTATGTTAATGTGTTAAATGTTTGTGCATTGAGTTCTGGGATTATTCATGTCCAATACATCCAAAATTATTTTCACAAACACTGTTTCAATCCCTCTCGCATATATTTTAGGAATTTCAATTTATTTCTTCAAAAATGTTGGGACATGACTTTCTTTATCATCCCTTCAATTACACCGTTTAGGAACCTTTATTTTACTTTCAAAGATCTAGAAATGTACAAATGTGTAATGATTATCTCTTTTTCTTCTCCAAAGTTTCAATGTACTAATGATGTAGCAATAAGGAGAAGAAAAAGAAAAAATTGATATGTAGCAGCAAAAGAAGAAATAAAAAAAAAATATATATATTATATATATATATTTTTTTTTTCTTGATTCTAATTAGGGAGTTTGTAAAAACATGCCAACCGCTAATTTCCAACGTGTAAAAACGTTGTGATCGTAATTACAATTTGTTCATTTGTCGGTTAACTGTACTCACTCTCTTCTTCTTACCAATCATCGCCGTTTATCTGTTTTTGTTTGGATTCAGGTGGGACCCACGAAACGGCAGAGAAGTAAGCAAGTAAGAAAAGATGACGATAAGCATCAATGTGAGGGAATCAACGATGGTGAGGCCAGCGGAGGAGACGCCACGTCGGAGGCTTTGGAACTCGAGCCTTGACCTGGTGATCCCCAGCATCCACACCCCTAGCGTCTACTTCTACCGCCCCACCGGCTCCGCCAACTTCTTCGACGCAGCCGTCGTGAAGGCCGCCCTGAGCCGCGCCCTGGTCCCCTTCTACCCGATGGCCGGCCGCCTCCGCCATGACGACGACGGCAGGATCGAGATCGACTGCAACGCCGAGGGCGTCCTCTTCGTCGAGGCTGAGACATCCTCTGTTATCGATGATTTCGGCGACTTCGCCCCCACCCCGGAGCTCCGCCGACTCATCCCCACCGTTGATTACTCCGCCGGAATCTCTACGTATTCTCTCTTGGTGTTACAGGTACGTGTATATTTAGTATTTTGCATGAACTTATAAAAAAAGATAAAAGAATAACATAAATTATCTGAGGCAATTTCCTCATTCTCAAATGCTACCAAATGTAACTTTTTCAAGACAAATTGAAGTATATAAATAGCTTTAAAAATATTTATAGTAAATATTACATTTATGGTATAAATAATTTATTTACTTTTTGACTGTTATGTAAATATTTTTTTACTTACATTAAATGAATTTATGGTATAATTAATATATTTTTTTGGTTGTTTACAATATAAATGTTTTTTATTTACATAGTAAATAAGTTATATATAGTATAAATTTGTTATTTACTACAAATATTTTTAAAAATGATATTTATTTCAAAAGTTTCAAAAATCAAATATTTTTCTCATTACCCCTTTTTTGGTGGGTACTAAAAAGTTACAACCGACGGATATCTATTTTTCAATTATTAAACGCGTATTTGGGAGAGTAATTTTGTTGTAGGAGAATTAACTATATTAGTTGTTTTTATATCTTACCTTTATTTTATTATTAGTTTATCATCATTTGTCTAATTAGCCATTTATTATAGTGAATGTTTGTTATTGTTTTGTTATAGGGCAATAAATACCATCATAAACTAATTGCAATAAAAACTATAATATATTGAGTATTTGTTTTAGTAAGGTAATTTTCATTAAAACTAAGACAAATAACAAATAAGACTCAACAAACTACCTAGGTTGGAAGACTTCAACCCCCTTAAGACTAGGACTGAAAATAAGTATCGAGACCCAGAGAAAAAAAGCCCGTTCAATACAGACAAAAGAGTTCACCCAAAGTTCATTTCTAAAACCCGCATCAATTGATGGGAGAGACCCACTGACCAAAGCCAAACCCTTCTCAACGAGGGCACCTAGCCCAACTTCTAGACACTTTCCGTCGTTAACAAACGGAGGAGACTTAACTAAATTTGAAGGAGAGCAGTCCTCCTCTATTATTACACACAGAACATAACAGTACCAAAACCAAAATATAAATAAATAGAATATTTTGAATATTGAATACAAGTTTGAGTGTTTTCTCTTTATTTTAGAGGTTTCTCCCTTTGAGGGGTTTTCTTTAGGTGAGTTTTCTAATCCTTCGTTTGCATTAGGCCGATAAAATCTTGTTTATCAATTCCCCTGCGTCAAATTCCTTTTTTTTTTTTTTTTCAGTTCAAACTAAAACTATTATTTGGCCTATTCATGGTTCCAATTATAAACTATGGTTTAAACTTTTTTTTTTTTTTGTTCAAACCAACTAAAACTTACCAAACATGAGTTCAAATTATAAATTATAGTTTGAACTTTTTTTGTTTTAATTAATATTAGTTCTAACTACTCTTTCAAATAGACATTAAATTTACATAAAAAAAACAATTTTAATTGTATTCAACGGTTTAAAAATTGTATACTAGCAAGGGGTTTCATCAGAGAACGACCTATTTACCTAATTGTGGTTTTCTTGGCGGTCGTTGTTTTGTTTGAACTTTGAAAGTGATTGAGGTGGTTTCTGATGTTGACATGATATTTTTCACTGTTTTTTTTATTTTTTATTTTTTAGAATTGGTTATTTATTTCACATTAGGGTCAACCGCGATTTCAAATTTCTCTTAGTATGGAAATTCAAATAATGTTGATTGGGGTTGATTTGGTAAATTCAAACATGTAAAGCTTTCATATGTTACTAGAAAGAGCTACAGTATAAATCTTCCTAATGCTACAGTTCTCTAATAGTTTAAATTACTCTATCGAATATCTTATTAAGCTTAATATGTTGTTTGGTAAACTCAGTTCTAACTAATCAATTTTTACTCAAATAGTATAAAGTTTTCATGTCCTATAATGTAAAACAAAAGTATGCTACAGTTTAAAACTCTTACTACTATTGTACTTTTAGTCATAACTCTTGGTTGCAACTTACTTCTCAAACTTCCCCAACAGTCATTAAAAATTTGACATTCATATGCTTTCAAAATTTTCCATTTAACTCCAGTAACAATAATTATATTATTAAATTTTCTATAGAGATAATATCTATAATTATTAAATGTTATAGGATACACTTTACTGTTTTAAAACCTACTACAACGACCAACAAAAATTATGTTTAGAAAATTTATTATAAAATATAAAAAATTTCCATATGCATTTTTGGTTGTCGGTTTTGGAACACGAAACGGATAACCAAATTAAACAAAAAAATAGTGGCCAAAACTGACCAATAATTCAAAAAATAATTTCTGGCTTCTTCTTCTTTAATTTTGATGGGTCTGATTTCCGTGATTTGTTGGTTTTTTTCTTTGGAACACCCTTGGAGGAAGGAGTAGTCATTTTTCTTACTGTATTCGGTAATAAAAATTAAGGTTCTTCAAAATCCTTGACACAATTAATTCCTTTCCTTTTCCTCTCACACCAAACAAACATGTTTTTTCAAAACAAACAAACAGATTTAAGTCACAAATTCATTAATCCTCTTTATCTCTCTCCCTCGTTGCACTATGCCCCTACCAAATAAGAGCCCAAAGTCAAATGTGTGCTTGAGTTTGCCAAGTATGTCTTGCGGATGTCTTTGGTAGGAGGGTTACATGGAGGGATAGATTAGGCCGGATTGGCAGGAGGGGTTACATGGAGGGATGGATTATAGCGAATTGGTTGAAGTATACTTAAATTTAGGAAGGATTATTGGGCAATATATCTTGTTTGGTGGTGGCAGTAGTTTAACACTTTAATCAAAGTCTAAATGAGGGAAAGAAGTTTGATTAAAGGTAAAAAGTGGAATGACTGAAAAGAGGAGATTCTTTCATAAAAAAAAAGAGTGGAGATTTTTAGAAAAAGATGTGATTATGAGATATGTGATAGGAGATAATAGGAAAGAAGGAATAGTTAAGGAAAAAGGGCTTATGAGTTTAAATTATTATTTTCAATCCATCAAAAAGTGAAGTGATTTTAAAGAGGAAACTAGTTATTACTTGCTTCCACAAAAAAAAAAAAAAAAAAAAAAAAAAAAAAA